>JBCAUF010000092.1:15366882-15377027 GCA_038406115.1 Haemulon aurolineatum
AGCGAGGGAGCGTCCTCTCAATGAAACTTTTTCCGGAAAGATAAAGTAGAGCATGAGCGCTGACCTGGTTTGGTGTATGGGACACACACACACACACACACTCACACACGCTCTGACACACATTCACCCGCACCAATTCTGGCTCACGAAACCTCGGTAGCTTTGGAGGGGTGGGTGGGGGGGCATCAAGCTGAACTGGGCACAAGGAGGCTAATGGACGGAGTAATTAATGGAAGACAAGCGACCGAGGAAATAAACAGCAACAAGGACAAGTGTTTTTTCTGTGTGACTGCAGGAGTGGGGAAGTGACAGACTCTCGCGTAAACAGCCGCGGGAAGGAAGAGCGAGTGAAAAATGTGAGATTAAAAAGACACTTATTTTTACACCTATTTATCATTATCTCAGCCTCTTGACTTGTGGATAAAATTTGTCTCCATTCATGTCCCTGAACAAAAAGAAGCACTAAAAAAAGCACTGACCACACATCCTCTGTGTTCATTTGGTTTAATCGCTTTCACTCCTCAGCTCTCAGTCACTCAGTTCGTTATCGGTTGTTTAATTGTAATGACACGGCGCGGAAGCTTCTGTTTGTCCTTTGGCCACGTGAGTCGGAAATCACAAAGAGTGAGCTCCGGTTGAAAACCAGATTGCTTTTACATTTCTATCGAAGCATTTTGTCACCAAAAGTGACAAGAAACTACAATTCAGTCTGTAATTTGCTACTTTTATATCATCTGCATACTTGAGTAGACATTATTTGAGGTTGTTTAAGTGATGTCTAAAATCCAAATGCCTTTGTAAGCTTTAGGAATATGTCATGTCTTATTTGTTTGTTTTCATTAATGCATTGTTTTTATTTTTGTAAAACGGACAATGATCTTTGGCTCTCTGGTTCCAAATTGCGTGGGGCGCTCGGACCCGGTAATACTTGCTTGCAAGTGTTATTTCTTTATTTGTTGTTTTTTTTAAATTTTCAGACAAGTGTATTTCACTCATATGTGTTGTGACTGGATATTTACACGGTGTTTTATTATCTCAGAGTGTGTCAAAAGTGTGTCCTCAGCCGCTTCAGGTGTGCCAAGAGAACTTTGTGCCCATGATGTCTTACACGAACACACAACACTCATGCGCGCTTGCATGTTTAGTCACAGCAGTGAAGCAGCCATTGTAACAGCTTATTTTAGATTAGAGTGACATTAATCCAGTACCCGTAATAGCCCCACACATCGCAGAGTCTTAACACACACACGCAAACACACACTGAAAGCATGGAACTGTCCTGCTACGTTGCCTTTTGTGTCCGACGTTGCCAACTTATTTGCTCAGGATTTCAGTTTTCATGCTGCATTCCTGTGTCAACATGAGCTTTCTTTCACACATTAAAAGTCCATTAACATGCCAAAGCAAAAAAAAAGAAAGAAAGAATATGCCTGTGCTTACATGAATGCACATGGACATTAATAGCTGGTACAGGTGGCTGCACCAAGTCCACACAGTGTGTGATCGTACCATCCATGCTGCTGGACCGTTAACATGAGGTGACAAAAGGGTGGATTTACTCAGGAGCAAAAAATAAGATCTGGTGATCTTTATTGAAAAAAATGCACTATAGTGTTTGTTAAAAATGTATGTTGTCTCTTTTGTACACTGACTGAATGATCGAGGTGCTGCTCATGTGCAAATCCACCCAGAATGTGTCTAATACAGTGAGATGTGTTTGGTTCAACCTGGCAAGCTGGGTTTTTGCCCACTAGATGGCAGCAAAGCCTTTTTTATATGTGTACAACTGTACATAGAGGGTAAACCATCAGTGAATCAGACAGGGTAGAAAACAGCTGTTGTGCTGCTCTCTGTGGGCGGCCACTTGAGCAGGCTCCACATCTGCACACACCTCGGCCGGTGATGTCAGACCGGGAAATTTGTCTTTGGCAGCTGATAAAAAGCACCTGCTGTGACATCACTGAGGCAGAGGTGCAACAAACCTGAGGGTTTAAACCTGCAGAAAGCAGCGCAGTCCTATGTGCATTTATCTTCTAAGCCTCCACTGATCTCCTTATTGGACTCTTACCGTGACTGAATGTGTTGCGAAGCAATATAGCCCACATCCCCCCCGCTTTGTGGCCGGACTTGTATATGTTGCTAAGCAGCTTCCTGAACCTATAACCGCGAGCAACGGGAGCTTCAGTCACTGAAACGACAGCGCTGTTAGATAAAGGCAATTTGTGACAGAGCCTCCATTTCCACTGCGTAACTCATCGTCTTGGCTGTGTCGCTCCACATGACACAAACTACAAATAAAAACAGACGGGAGGGGAAGGTGGTTTGGTTTGTGATCAACATTTACTGTAAGACCACTTAAGAGCTGTTTCACACTGGCAACTTTTAGCCCCAGGTTTGGTTGATATTCCCAGGGCTAACCCCACAAACTTGGGGCTAGCTCTTCTCTGGAGTGGAGCCCTAGGCTAAAGTCTGGGTTAAACCAGTTTGGATTTTGCCAGTGTAGTGCTTTCTTTTCCTGGGGCTAAAAAAGTTCTGAACCCGGGGCTAAGTGCAGTGTGAAAAGCCCTTACAATGCACATCTGTTGCTCAGACTTAGCCCACGTAGAGTTTCTTTGTTTCGCCTGAGCACAACATTCAGCTCCTGTTTTCCACCTCGTTTTCAACGTCATCACTTGACTATCTTATACAATGCTCTAGCAATTATGACCGATGTATTGTTGTCAATACTGTTACTGTATCTCTTGTGGTCACGGGTTGAGTGGAGTAGTCATACCAAGTTTGTCAAACACTGTTTAAAAAAAAAGACAAAAAACAAAAAAAACATGTTTAGAATTGGTTTGACTTGAAATCACATGAATTCCAGCTGCATTTTCAGTTTTCATTTTTTAGAAACACTTGGCTAGTCTAATGTGGGTAATAACACACTATCAGGTAACTAAATGGAAATCTGTGATCCACTGACTATGTTTCACACACAGTTATATTGTAGCACTATTGGACTATCCAAATAAAGTCGAACTGCAGTTTCCGCAGACCATGCTGACCAAAAAGAAACAGATTTCAGGGTATTCTTTTGAGCTCTGACCTCGGACTCTCTAATGTGAATTTATGTGCATTAACAATAAGTCTCCCTCAGAGCTGAAAACAGCAGCCAAGATTACGGTCTGTCCTCAGTGCACCGACGGGTTTTTGCTGCTCTTTTGACGACAAATAAAAGCAGTTTTCCATTGAGCAAAAACTGTACTGTACCTGTACTGAGCCTTGTATCCATGTGATGTAGAGTCATCGCCCTTTGGTTTTGCACTGGAATAATGAGCAGCTGCGTCACCACCAGGGTCAAGGCTAATCCTGTGATCACAGTCAAACTGTAGTGTGCAATGTGGTCATAATTAGCGTAAGAGATGCAGTAACGCCTCGCTTAGATATGCACTGCGTCACCTGATTGTTAGTTGAGTATCATCATTGGACGATGAAGCTTTAAAAAAAAAAAAAAAAAGCCACCTTTGTGTAAAATCCTGACTTGGCTTTGTCAGCGCAGCTCTCTCACCTCCAGCCTCAGACGAGACTACCGCGTCACATTTCAGGACACTCGTTTTCTTTCTCGCTAAATATTTAATGCTGCTGGATTACCTGTGAGCTGTCGAACAAAATGAATTGTTACCACAATGTAGTTGTTATGTACATGCAGCCTCTATGGAGTATAAAACAATAATGTCACATACAAACGCATTATTGTCTTACACAGTGATGTGTAAAGCCAGGAATGGGCTTTCTGTTCAAGCACCGTCGAGCAAAATGTCCTCAGTATTTAAGCTAATTAATATGTAACTGATAATGAGATTGTCAATATCACACCAGATTATAGCTGTTGTCACTGGCCTGTTTAAGATAATGTAATTATTTCATTTGAGTGGATGATGACGTTGAAGGTAATGGAGCTGGTGGCAATAACACTGTTAACTGATGCGATCCTGGCGATGATGATGACAATTAATTATCATGGAAGATACGAATAAAGTCAATCTGCTTGGGATACCAGGGTTTGGTCTTGTGGGATTTGTGACCCAATGATGTCTTCAGAGCCTTAAAGATAACAATGGAAATATATTCCTATGTAATCTCAGAATAGTTTTCTTTGTTTATCTTACTTGTTGTTGTCTGTTGTAGGCCATGTGTTTATTGGTGATACCCTTTTGATAACTGGAGCATTTTCTCTATATTGAAGTAGTAGAGGCCTACTGTTAGACACGCTGCAGATTTGAAGTTTGTTGAATACATTTAATCTTTCTGTAAAAGAACCAGTGTGACGGATGTCTTGCGGCGAGGTTCCAGATTGCAACCAACCCGTCTCCCCCTCCAAGAATGTATGAGAAGCTACAGTGGCCCGGAAAAATGCAAAAAGCCTTCACGGGAGCCAGTGTTTGTTTTTGTCTGCAGAAACATGGCAATGCAACATGGTGGACTCTGAGGAAGAAGAGCTACATCGTCTGTACACAAAAAGGGCTCATTTTAAGGTACAGTAACAGAAACAAAAAAAGATTCTATTTTGATTATACACTAATGACAACACACTTATGAATAATATATTTCATTCCTGCCAATAAGTCCCCATAAATCCTGTAAAAATGCTATATATTGGACCTTTAATTTTAGACAGTTTCAATGGATTACTCCACAAATGTCACACATCAAATCATTTACTCTTCATGACTACAACTGAGCCCATGAAAACAGTCGAATGATGTCTTCTTGGGTTCTGGTGAGAGCCCCTGAAAGATAGATTTAAAAAAGAAATGTCACCACAGCTTGGAGAGCTATGAAATTTTAATGGAAAGCATGACAGAGTGATGGAAAACATGGGCATTTCCTGGGAAGGCTTATTTAGCTCCATACAGAATAAAGTGAATTTTTTATACTTCTCTAAATTTGGCAGGCAATGTTGGTTCTAACTACATGAGAAACAGAATCACTAAAAAAATCATGAGCCCCGAGTAATATCCCTGTAATATCCATATCTCATCTGCTTTAGTTTAGTGAGTTTCAAATACTCTAAATTGTTGGATGTCATTTCTAATGTGATTTTAAAATCTTCGTATAGTAAAGGTATTTCTATTTATTGATCGGCCAACATTCATATATTTATTTTAATTTGTTGTATCAGTAAAGAGGTGCATTATGGGAAATGTAGGATCATGGGGCTTTTGTAGCTTGACTTCACAGTAAGGAGGGCCAAGGGCTGGATAACTGAACCTCTGGTGTGTTAGTGTTGACAATCAAAACATCCCTGGGCCCCCATAATGGGTGTACTGGTCACTTTTGGTTCAAGTTTGAAGTCAGTGAAAAAAAACTTGCTTTTGTCAGCTATAAATCATAACCAGGATTATTGGGTACTGCAGCTTCTTGTTAAACCGTTCTCTGTCTAGCAGTCCATCTGCTGGCTAACAAATCATCTTAAAGGTTGATGTATTCATATTGATGGCCCGTTGGTGTGCCATCAGTGTGCCCTTGTGCTTGTAATTTTAGCTGTCTCATATATCATCAAACATCAATCTCAGGTTTGTCTGCTGCACATACAATATTTATAAAGGTTATTACAAATTCTGTGCCAGTCACAGGCTGAGTATGACAAGCAGTGATATATATAATATACATTATTCATGTTTGTGTAATGGCAAATGGGTAGTTGGGTTTTTCTCTGGATGGGCTTTTTTCCATATATTCCATCATGTTAATCTGATCTGACGTGGATTCCCACACAAGCGTCTCCGTATTTGTTTGTCCCCTTCATCATATTAGTGGAACTGCTCGCACAACTGAGAACAGCAACTCAGGGGGGGGCGAGGAGTTCAAAGCACCAGCGCACCGCATCGAAAGCGTCTGCTTATCTCAAACGCTGTACATCCGAGCACGTCTTGTCATATATTTGTCATCTGATTTGTAGCCTATAGGCTCCGGCGACAAAGCACTTCCAACAAAAGCTCATGTCACGTCGGGAGTCAGGAGGAAGAAATTTTCACTGGGTTTTTCTCATCCCGGGGGAATTGTGAACAAGCTTCACCTGACTGTTGTTATCTGCTTTTTCCACATAAATAATCAAACAATAAACCCTCTCAACATACTGTTTATTGAAATGTTATGTGAGTCTTTCAGGGAAACTGCATCTGATCTCGCGGTGCAGGCTAGTAGGTTAGACACTAGAGGACAGCAGAGAGTTTGCATCATAATACTGTTTGTGGGTTGTTTTTTTTCTTCTTCAGCATACAAGATGAATTTTAGGTGCATTCAAAAATACATTCTGCTTTTTGTTGCTTCACTTGGATGTGTGACCTTCACTGCACAGACTCAAAAGATGTGACAGGGGAAAGTGTCTGAGCTCTCAGATTAAATCAGGGGATTGTGACATCACAGTTTTTGGGGAGTTTGGCAGGTTACATAAGTGAAACTTATACATCATATATGACAAGAATGGATTCTTTCAGTAGGACCACATCTTGTGTTGACTAACACATTCAGAGATTCTTTGAACAGAGAGGTTAAGAATTTATGAGCTGTTTATTGAATTATTTGCAGTGGATCAGTCAACTTTCAAATAAATGTCAAGTATTTATGAGGATTGACAGCAGAGTTATTTTATGTGTCGTAAAGCATGCCTGGAGGGGATTCTAGGAGAGGCAGAAACCTACGATGGGGTCTGCTCATGCAGTGTTTCTCGAGTGTGTGAGGTTGTTGGTATCTGTTAAATAAGTATGAAGTCATTTATTTCATCAGACTACCACCATAGCAGGCTCTCTGATTGGTTCCAACAGTAGCAGGGCCTGTCTTCCTGCCATCCAACATGGCAGCCAGCAACACAAACAGCCTCCGCACTTTTCTCAAGCTGCGTTGGTGCTGATATCTGTGCCTTGTTTGCAGACGCCTGTTTTCCCCTCCGCTCGCCGCTATCAGCTGCCGGCGTTGACGGTCTTCCGGATGCTTGATGCTCCTCCGCGGACCTGGCTTTGTTTGTCTCTGCCTCGCTGAGCTGCTGGCTGCACCTGCGGCTGTTTGCCCAGCAATCTTCTCCTGGACGGAGAGGCGCGGTGGGGGAGAAACAGAGCTAACCCGTTTACTGTTCAGAGGCAGGTAAAAGCTTCTGGAGGAGCTCGGGAGTGGAAAAGTAGTCAAGTAGTGAGGAAAAGGCTGACTTTTAGACATATTTCTCTTGAATTACTGTAATTGCCAAAGAGTATAACATATTTTTGATTGTAAAGCAGCTTTAAAGCAGCTTTCTGCTATATAAATAATGTATCACAGCACTCAATCCACAGAGAAATGCACACAGCCCATATCCAGAAAACGTCCCTTAAACGAGCCGCCAGGACTTCTTTGAACTCTGTGATGTCACAACTGTACAGTCTCAGCCATGGCCCCCGGCACGGCCCACCCGGCCCCTCCGTCAAAACCTTTTGTCACTGTTGTCGTTTCGACTTTATTAACGGCACAAACACCGTTTGGCGCCGAGAGGCTCATCAATATTAATGAGGCAGACACAAAACGGCCTGTTCTCACGAGCTCTAGAGAGAAGCATCAGAGAGGAGACATAAAACTGTATTGAAATATTTTCTGGTACTTAAAACCACAAATATATCTTCTTAGTATTTTCAAAACTTGTAAAAAATAAATGACAAAAAGCGGCCTTTAAATCACACAGAGAATCTAGGACCATACATTTCCACTGTAATTAGCATTTAGATGGTGATTAGTTTCTGGTAGTGATAAGTGACTCTACTTAGCATAAACTTTGCATGATAGTCTGTTGTTTTTTTTCCCGGTTTGTACTACTTTGACCACTTGGTGGGGCAGTAGTTCCACATCCTCAACTGAAACCAAGCCCCCCCCCCCCCATCCAGCCCCCCACCCCTTTTGTGCTCAGTATAAATCCAACCCAAGACAAAAACAAGAAAATCACCGGAGCACCACATCAAGGCTACAGCTCTTGATTTCTCAGAAATACCCAAAAGACAAAACGGATTAGCAGACATTTGGAAAAGTTTATGTGAATGGAGCTCATTTCTAATTGGTAAAATTAAGCCCCGTTTTATAGGCCTGGATCCATAACAGTAGGCTAGTCAGCATGTGGGGGGAGAGAGTGTGTGTGAAATTGTGAGTGTGTGTGTGTCAAAATCACACCTTCTGTATCCTCTGTGAATAATGTAATTTATAGAATTTGGCAGAGTGGGATCAGAGTATATACGTCTGAAACTCACAGCGCAGAGCTCGAGAGGGTGAGGGGCATTAAAGGAAAATGGGAATTAATTGCTCTGAACCTCTCCGTGGTGAATGTTAAGCAGGGCATTTAGAGTTTGGGGAATGACTGTGCTCCGGTTTCCAGAGGGGCACTTTACAACTCGTGGCGTGGGGGGAAGTAATCGACACTGGACGGTACACGAGTGTCGAAAATATACCCCCAAAGCGATTTGCAGACACATTGTGTGCATAGGGATCCATTTCCTCTTCCCGACAACTTTACTTTTTTATATTTTCACATCTTCCTCTGCACACAAAGCATTCAAAGCGTTTCACGACGGAGCGGCAAAATTAGTCTGGAGTCGCAGAATGGCTCTGGAAAAAGAGGAGAGAGACAAGGGGGAGCAATGGAGAGGAAAAAAGGGGTTTGAATGGAAGATCGTGCTTTTAGCTTCTCACGCACACACACACACACACACACACACACACACACTCAAAGACTGGCAGCAGCAGCAGCCTGCTGTGGAGTCTCTCGCTGAGTGGGGCTGAAGTCAGCGGAGCGGAGGATGAGGTGGAAGGAAGACGGGAAGGACTGAGGGAGTGAAAAAAGTGAGGAATACATAACAAATCTGAAGTGACATAACTGGCCGTGCTTTGGCTCGCCCCAAAAATAACACACACTGACCCCCCCCCACCACCACCACCTTCCTCATATCCCATCTGTCTCTTGCTATATTTTGCTCCTCTGGTTCGCTCACAAGAGTTTCTTTTCTTCTCTCGCTTTCGTCTCCTTTCCTTTTCTTTCCTTTGTCTTTCCTTTCTCTCATTTTCTTTCCTTTCCTTTTTTTTCTCTCCTTTCTGTCTTTACCTTTTCCCTTCCATCTCCACTTTCCTTTCCCTCATGTCTTTCCTTCCCCTTTCCTTTCCTTTCTCTCCTCTCCTTCCCCTCACCTTCCTCTCCCTCCGTTCCTCCTTAAAAAAATCCATCCTCTCCTTTCTTGCATCACTCCATCGATCAGAGCATTGCATGTCCTCCATCCATGCAGGCGTTCACACGTCGGCTCCCATCCCTCGCGTTCAGCGGCGGTACTACCCCCTCACCCTCCCTCCCTCCATCCCTCCCCCCCCGCTCTCTCCGTTCCTCCTGCAGGCCCCCCTGGTCTACCTCTCCTCCCTGTCTAATAATAGCCATAATGTGTTATGAGTATGCAGTCTGTCTCGCTCGCAGCAGCAGCAGCAGCAGCAGCAGCAGCTCTGCACTCATCTCCCTCTCTCTCTCTCTCTCTCTCTCTCCCTCTCTCTCCTCCCCTCTCCCCTCTCCTCCCATATGATCTTTGTCTCAGCCATCGGTGTGATCTCACCTGCTCCCCCCTGCCCCCATTTCCACACGCAGCGTGGACGCGACGGTGGCGTGAACATGTGGTCTCCGTCCTCACCCCTCCCACTCCTTGGCATCTCCCGCCTCCTTCTCTCTCTCTCTCTCTCTCTCTCTCTCTCTCTCGGCTCCTCGCCTCCGTTCGCTCTCCCGCCTGCGTGGGCTGACTCTTTTTTAGCCGCGCGAGTATGTGGTCCTCAACTCCCCACCGATCCTCTATCACTCTCTTCTTTGCTCCCACTCCGTCATTCCTTCCTCTATCGCACACACTCACATGCACCTCCTCTCCGTGTGCCCTCCTCCCTTTCTTTTTGTGCTTTTCTGCAGGAGCGTGTACCATGCAGGCTGTCTGCCTTTTTCCTCCCTCATTTCTTGCTCGCTCTCTCTCTCTCTCAAAACTTTTCAAGCCTGTCTCATTATATTTCTGCATGCGTGTGTCTGCTGATGTGTGCACTCTGGTTCTGGAGGTGTATGTGTGTGCGTGCATGCACATTTACCTTGCTTATGTGCCTGTCTGGTTTTGTGTTTCCAAAATGTCAGCTTT
>JBCAUF010000092.1:15383119-15396425 GCA_038406115.1 Haemulon aurolineatum
GTATGTTTACTTGAATCTTGTTCTGCATGACCGTTTTGTTGTTAATTGGTTGTCATTAATCAGTTAATTAGTGTGCTCTGCATGGAGGCTGTTTATGTTTGGTAATATAGTCATGTTAGTGCGCTGTAATTGCACCCTGTTGTGTGTGCAGTCTTCGGCAAGCAAAATTAATGATGGAGTATGTAAAAAAGTTGAATTCATTGCTTTTGGAAGGGGTCTTCTAGTCATTTTTCCATTAAAATACATACTTTGTGTGAGAGTGTGTGTGTCAGGATACATCAAAAGTACAAGCAGCATTGCCCCCTTTTCCTTAAGCCGCAGCCCATAAAGATGTCTGTGTACATCCCTGTGCCTAACTCTTGTTGAACTACAGTGGACTGAGAAGCAGACTCAGCAGACAAGGCAGTTAAAGGTAGAACCAGCCTTTTACTTTGTTTCTTATCAGTGTTGGTTGCTAGACACATCCAGAAAAGGCAGCTAAAGGGCAGGCAGGCGGTCAATAAAGAGGCGAAAGGGTCAACAAAACTGAGGCATGGAGGCGAGACGGGAGCAGGGCCGGAGAGCCATCTGCAGGGACCGGGAAACTTAAAGAATCTGGCATGCTGCTCGGTTTGTATACATACTCGGGACCATTTGGGAACAGGTGAGTGGGCAGATAAGTGACTAATATGTTAGAGAGACAGATATGGGAAAGGTCGGAGTCGCTCAGCCCCGAGGACATGGCTGTGAAAAGAAAATAGAGACGGCCTTTTTTTTTGTTTTATTCATCCACAGTCCACATTCCTCTGTAAATCACCCTGACTTATTCAGCTTTTCTTCAAGAGTGCATTTGCTTGATCATAGATAGACGGAGTATACCGCTCGTCCATTTACAGTGTATCAATATTTCAGCAGCTGCAAAGTCTATAACCAAGCAGCCAACCACTTACTATTGAGCGTATTTAGAAGGAGGCCCAGTGCATGTATACATTCATGTCGTTATACAAGTCAATCTGTGACCTGTTTCATATTCATACACATGCACTGCACGAGTATATTGCTTTCTTTGATGAGCATCCTCAGCAGGCGCCTGCTGGTCTGAAGTTGACTCTGTGAGGCCTCCTGGGGCTCCGGCAGTGCAGGTGCATGCCTCTGTTCATTCATACATAGGCAATGTGGATCCTTCTCTGCTCTTTAATTGTTGTAATGGAGCCCAAGGCTGGACTTTGCATGACCCTCTCATGCTGATGAGGACTTTTCAGAAATGTGCTCAATTTCAATTTCATCATTTCTCCCAATCTGTAGTGTTCAAGTTGGATTGTCTTTTTCTTTTTGTTGTAGAGGTCATCCAGTTTAAAAAGTCTCCATCTTCCTTCCACATATCATCTTAAGATGGACAAACAAACAACTAACTTTATATATAGAAAACAAACAAGCATGAGGCTCGTATCTCCCTTGCCGTTTGACAAATAAGATGTCTTTAAGCAGGGCAGCATGAGGTGCTGCAAAGTATTGATTTTATTCAGAGTGAATGCCTAATTGGAAATTGAGCAGATTAAACACTCCTTTCTCTTCTCAGCATTTGCAGTGCTGGTTGATATCCAATTATATATGGGTTTATTCACCTTCTTATAGAGCTCTCCAGGCATTTGGGCTGGCAACGCTCGGCACATAAAACAGCCCCGGAGTGGCCATCATTTTTATAGACGCTGTTTTCCCCCAGAGGAAGACGCCGAGTCCCTTCCACCTCTCAAACAGACTTTTTTTTCATTTTCACAAGGATAGAGCCAGAGTTTACTTTCAATATGGTCTTTCTAACTGGGAGAAGCGTGGTGCCAAGTTAATGCTACACCACAGGAACCCAGTATGAATTATGCTCTTACGGGGCACAGCTGTGGGATCAGAGAAGAAAGAGGGCCGAGGTGGATTCAGGCAAATTGTGTGAAATGCTTTAAGGTGACCCCGGGATCTCCAGCCTAAGGTGCCTCACTGGAGTCTGCTGAACTTTCTTGGCAATGTCTGGAATTGTTTGTTGAAACGTTTTACAATGGCGCTCAGGTTGACAATGCTTTTCTGTTGTTCCCTAGCTGCACGCATTGCTGCCGAAAGGTCACATTTTCAAACCAAGTCTCGGAGGCAAGCAGCCATCTTATGTCACATTGTCACCATCTAATCTATTGCAATAACATCGCATCTGCTAAATCAGTGAATATGGCATGGAACATACCTACAATATTTAATACATGCACTGAAATAACACAAACCCATGGTGGTAACAGAGAGACAGAGAAGCATGAATATGTCATTTATTGTAAGTGTTGTTGTGAGTTAGGTGTCAGAATTCAGCAGCTTTCCTTCTGCAATAATGCACCAGCAGGTGTTATATCACCTAGGGTGTCAGTGAAGGGGAAGAATATTTTCAAGATCGAGGTGCCATTAAAACAGCAAACATCACAATATTCAGATAAGGTCGAGTGGATTGGAATATTTAGACTTTTCTTTTTAAACCCCCTTCGAGTCACGATCCTCTTTTATTTTCAGGAATGCTGATTAATGATTATCCTCCTGGAACTGGTCAGACAGGGTTATGCTTTAACTCTAAACGTGAATGATATAGAATAATACTCACCACACATCCATCTGTCCTTTTTTATTAGGTAATTATGTGTGTTTGGCTTACATTGCCAATCAGCAGTTTTTTCAGTTTCTCTTGGGGAATCTGCAGATGCTCTCAGCTAGACGAAGCTGGAAGAAATATATTACAGGAACCGTTGTGCTCTACCTAAGGCTGAACATGAAAGCTTCTTCTTACCCTCCGTGTTGATGATTATTCAGAGAAGATACAACATGTTGTAAAGAGATAATGCTGTTCTTGGACCCTTGTGGTAACAGCGTAAATGAAGAATTGAAGTGAAGACAGGGAGTCAATAACTGACTAATGCTTGTTCGGGCTTCTGAGCAGCATTTATGCTGACAGACTTTTATAATTATCGTGTTTACACTCTTTCTCCTGTTTGCCGATGTTTGTGCGACGGGTTTGTCACTTTGTAATTCACACTGAATGCATCAGTGTCCGTGCCTGACAAATTAGAGATGCTCAAGTAGAGAGGGACACACTGGTCGAACCAAGTGACGGTTCAGACAGAGGCACCATATTGTTTCCTTTTCTCTTTTTAAAAAGCAACGTGACACAACGCAAGTGTGATCTTTAAATTCAGCAGCAGGAAATGAATTGGGCAGAAGGCGGCACATCTGTGGTCTCTTTTCCTGTCTGGTGATCAGGGATGTCACTACAGATTTAGAATTTATCACGATATTACGAGTATCACGATTATTATGTGTTAGTGGATTTCTATGAATGTGTAAAATCATATGAACACTTCTTGTAGGTCTTAAAGTTGACTTTATTTCAATCTTTTGGAATATTAAAATAAATTTCCATTTTGTAAGGCAATAAATCAGCCTTACAAAATGGCAAGCCGTCATCCACAACGACAGCCTGGTCATTTTTTTTTGTACCCAAAACATTCCCACACGGCTGATTTAATACGCTTTCTTGGGGGGAATAACTGTTCTTCTGCCATTTTCCCCTGTTTTCGTTCCGTTTCAGTTGCGCTTAACTATGGTTCCGGGTGGCATAATATCTTCGGATGGTATTCAGGAAACGTTACGATCAATTGATCGTAGCGCTTATTAGATTAATTGTGATATTGGGTAATCGTGACATCCCTACTGGTGATCTATCAGAAATGTGCTGCTCCTGCTGCCTGTTTGGCATTTTGACATTTCACCAGGACGGGATGCAGCGTATTCACACGGCTGAGAATGACTCTGCGATAAGTCGTCGTACTGCTTTTTAGAGCTCGGGTGCTCTTTGCTTGTGGTTGTTCATTGACTTAATCTTTCAAGATCCCGATTTGATTGAAACAGATTAAGTCTGTTTAATTCATGCAACTGTCATATCATATTAAAACTGAGATGGTGAGCCACCAGAGTAAACACGAACAAGATTGCCATATCACTTTGTGAAATGTCAAAAATAATGAAAATAAATGTCTGATTCCTTCAAAGTAACTGACAGTCAAAAAGCAGAAAAAATATTTCATTAACAGCACTGAGAAATGAATCAAAGCGAGCAAATCCTCACATTAAAGCAGCCATAATTGCTAAATGTTTGATATTATATTACTGAGCTCTCCTTTTGTGTTTTTAGAATACAGGCTGTGGTTTGGTTTGCATGAATCTAAGCTTACAAGTGGATGTACAGTTAGAGTAGAAATGTACGGTAGCAATGACCAAAAGCCTCAAAAGGCAGACAAGCAGCTTATTCTCCATCAAGGTGCTTTCTCCAGCACATGGTCTGACAGCTGCTACAGACCAGCAGCTATGCTGGCTGTGCTAATTGATTTGATTATAAATTCAGGTGGCTGACGATAATGACGGCTAACAAATTTTTAAGTCCTTGCCTGGGAGAGCGTTTGATTCAGACTGACTCAAACCCCCTGATGCTTTCGGAGATAGAAATCCTCTGTGGCGGGGGATGAATATCAATCTTTGTCTGCTCGATCCTCAGAGAAAAAGCAATACAAACACAGCAACAGAGCGCAATACCAAACAGCATCAATGCATCCTTGGAGTCCCAGCGTCTGTGTATCGCACATGAAGTTACTTTTCAGAGCAGATGAGTGATTATAAATTCTGTCTTCCCCGCTCAACACAATTGCATCATTTTCAGCTACGCCTAGAAGACGTCAGGAGAAAACAATATTGACAGCGTTTTTGGGGCCAAGGTAATGGAAAGCTGTCCTAGATGCTGTCCTGTTTATGCACTTGTAATATGTATGCAAATGCGTGATATTTACTTGTGCTAATGTGTCCAATCAAATGTCCTTCTGCTGCATATATTTACATGGCTTTTCCATGTGTTTTTTCTCTACCTGAAGAGTTGTAAGGTCGCATACTGGAACTCCAAATCACTTTTTGTTGTTTTTCTGGGATTTTGGAGAGCCTCTCCACTGCACAAGACTCTCATGTTTATTTCATGCTAATGTAGTCTTGGAAACAGATTTTGCTTTGTCGCTTAATATCAGCTGTTTCCAAATGTCTCCTCCATTAATATTTAAAGTTACCCCAATGTGGGAAAGGCATTTAAATGGCTCGTCCCTCTTTAAATCACCGAGCACACACCTCGTACACAACTGACACATGTTTTCTCAGTAGAAAACACGGGGACATCTCAAGGTGCTCATTGTGTTCTTTTGCAAAGCAACACCTGCTGGAGCCGAGCCTCGCGGCCTAAGAGAAAAGATGAATGGGAAAGCGATTAAAAAAACAGCAGAGGGGTGTGCGGAGAGAGACAAAGGGATGGATACCAGGAGAGGAGGCAATCCACGTGTCACTTGAGATATTCGGGAGATTACACACAGTTTGCCGTAGCCAGAGAGGACAGAAAATCAGTGTGTGTTCTGCTTCTGACATTTTATTTGTATATTGGAGAGCGTGTAAACTGTACATGCCCTGGCCTGATCTAGCAGGCCACTCGACTTTATTCCGTCCCCTCCTGCTCCTCACCTACCCCCGACGTCCTGTCTCATTTTCTGCCTTCCCTTGTTTGCCGCAGCTTCGCCTCCTCCTCCTCTCCCCATTTTCATTCCTCAACACCGCCGACCCTCCCACGCACGCCGTATTTGCAATTGAAAACACCTCGCGTATGCCCTGTGGAGAACTGCACATACCGTGCGGGAGACGGTGCGGACGTGCCGTTTCTTCTTACTTTTTATCCAGAAATCGGAAGTTAACGAGGGAAATACGAGACCCGACATTGCTTGTACAATTTAGGATGGTATTTTCTCTCAAAGTGCACTACAAGGAGCGTTTGCATAAATTACTTTTTTCCACTTCAGTGCTCGTGTATGTGACTAAGGATTTTTAACCGCAAAAATAAACTATATGTTTTAGCACTTTGTCTCCTGGAAAGGGTAACAACCCCTGTGTTCAGAGTGTGACATGTGAGCTATGATACAGATTACATCTGTAATGAGGTTTTCATGAAATACTGTAGAGACGCAATTCCACTGATGTCTTTCCCCGGTCCTTCTTCACTCAACACAGTATATGTGTTTATGTATTGCATGTTTACGCTTCCTCAAATGACACCATGTAGGATTTATATCATCATTATAGTTAGTTATGGCTTTAAATGTGGATTTCATTCTTTTGTGAGCATAAATACAGTACAAAACAGTGTGTATCTCTGTGTGAATGTGAGCTTTCGAAGTGATTACAGAGTATACGTAGCGTAGGTGGCGCATGTATTTTAAGTTGGGCATTTACTTTGCGTGTGTGTTACGACGTGTTTGCATGAGCCCTGTGAGCACTAACCAAGCGGAAATGACAGTAATTAACTAAACGAGCTACATCTGCACCTGAGGGGGAGAGAGACACAGAGCGAGAGAGAGCGAGCGGGGGAGAGAGAGAGAGAGAGAGAACATTTGAAGCTGCTTCTGTAAGAAAAAGAGGAGAAAGGGAAAGGGTGTGCAACGAGACGGGGGAGCACGAGGAGGAAGACTATGAGGAGGGTGAAGAGAGGTAAGAATGTAGTGGGAGAGAGAGAGAGGCGGGGAGATAGAAATATTAAAAAGAGCAAAAATACTGTCACTTTTTTCACCTTCCACTGTTTCCTCCCCTCTCCCTGACCTCGAGAACCTCAGGTGAGGAGGAGGAGGAGCAGGAGCGTAACCCCGAGGGAGTCAGCCCTCCCCCGGCAGACAGAACTCCCGACGCCCCGAGCTCAGACTCCGGGCCTTAATGATTCAGAGGAGCTGAACGTATCACAGCCGTAAGTGACCTAGAAAAAAACTTGTCAAATGGAAATAATTCCTTTCAACGGTGCTGTAATCTTTTTTTTTTTTCTCCCGTGTTTCCTGACGTGGCAGTCTATCGACTCAAGTGGAGACATCAGCAGTGGAGTGCAACATGCATTTCTTTTTAATGTTAAATCCAGCTGACATGTCTCTGTACTTCAGGTTGCACCATGCCGCTTCAAAGGCCAGTGTTGATAGTTCAGCTGTTTCTAGTCTTTTGATGAGCTGCACTGCTGATACAGTCGAGATAAAGCACTTAATTAAAGCCTTTACACAGAGAATAAGAAACTAACATGCTGTTACACAATATGTCCTTGAGTACTCACGTCAGTATCTGCAGAATGCAGTGTAATAACATGTAGAGGAGATTTTTCAGTCGATGTTTCAGCGTTGCACCCAGTCTCACAGTCTGCTCCTGTGCCTCAGGTTACACCATGCAGCACCGATTTTTTTTCCCCTTCCAGTAATCTTTGCTGCTGATACATTTGAGATCAACTTGGTGAAATTGAGGTGCAGCACAAGAGGAAAAAAACAACAAAAGCCCTTAATGAATAATTGACCTCGCAGCAATATTTAATCACGATGGCGCAACATGGTGTAACAACGAAGCGGAGAAAATGACTTCACCTTACTGTTCCACCCCGACAGCGGGCGCGGCGTGATGAGCGCGTCGACGGCACGGGAAGCGTAGGTCACGGCTACACCAGCCTGACGCACAATCACTGCAGTTATCTGTAGTGGAATAGATACATTTTAGGTGGTGTTGACGTGCAGGATGTAGCATGGTGTGAAGACAGCTACATTGATTAAAACGGGCACGACACGCTCATGAGACGGCCGACTGAGAAACATGGCTGCAGCGCTTCCTCCGTCGACTCACTGTCACAACCGCTCTGAGTGGAAAGGTGTGCTCATGGTGCAGCCAAGAATACTTTGGCCCCTTGTCCAGATATTGACATAACTGACAGCGGTGCTGTGGAAGTGAAGAGCATAAATGGTGCAAGGTTTTCTCGGCGAAGAAACTCATAGATTCATATTATCCTAAATGTCCAGATGCACGCTGAGAAGAATGAGATGCTCGGGGAAACACTGAATCAGTGCGATCGTTTGGGATTTTCGAGCGCAGACACCGACTAAATTAAAGATGAATATTGGCACAAATCATTATCTCCTCTCTCTCTTCTGAATCCCATCAGTCTAACCCTCGTAGAGGCAGTGTGAGCCGGCGAAGCACATTAATGGGGAGACATGAATAATGCCAAGACATCCCAGGAAGGATACTGGTTTTGCTCTGTAAAAGTAAAGGAGACGGAGGCAATATTTGAGCTCATTATTCTAAAGCAAACTCCCACTCACACCGGCCCACATGTTTCAATACCAACTTTTCAGAATGGATCTCCTAAATTGCCGAAACGGTATGAAATAGGCAATAAGCGTTGCCGGATGATGGCGTAATGGCTTGTCAGGCGCCGAACGAATGTGTGTCTACGAGGTTCAGACGTTGAGTGGATATGATATCGCATGCCCACGGGTGGAGATGGGCTATCGCTTTAAAGGACGCTCTTTTAAATCTAAACGACAATGTGAAAAAAACAAATGTGCCAATATGAAAGTGGCCACACGGAATCTGCAGCTCCCCCTTTGGCTTTGTGGAGCTTTATTGTTTTAGCTCATTGTTCACCCATCTGGCCGGAAACTTTGCTGTTTTGGTTCGCTCCCGCGTTCCCGTACGGTTGTTTTTGGCCACAGCAGGCAGCTGTTTTCAGCAGCAGAGCTCTAAAAACCGACTGCACACCACCTGCTCGGCACCAAACGGCAGAGAGACACCATTAGAGACAATCTGGTGATCATAGTGGAGAATTTAGCAACTAAAAAGCCAGATAATTCCATCACATGTTAGTAGAGACCAAAACAGAGCTAAAACAGAGTGAATATTGGCCTTTGGTTCGTCAGTTGGACAGAAATGGGACTCAAAGTAGTGATAAAGTTGTTACGTAGCCACAAGACAATCGTTTGATAACAAGTTAGCTTAAAAGTTGATCATATGCGAGTGTTGGTTTTGCATCTTACTTCGGCTGCCCCCACGTGGCCAGACAGATCTGTTATTTTAGGTTTAAGGGAACACATTCTTGCAGATGTTTACTGTCAGTCAAAGAAACAGTTTACAAATGCTCAGTATGTGCCAGGATGCCGTGGGATATGGTTCATGATTCAGACAATTACATCCACCTGTTTACTCCCGTGAGAATATGCAGCTCTCCCACGTGTGTGTGTGTGAGTGTGTGAACAGTAGCAGCCACAGTTTGTACTGCCAACAGATTTGTTTGTGAAGTTGTATGATTAACTGGGACGTTTGAAAAAGTTGGAATACCTTCCAATTTATGCTGCAGTGAACATGTAAAAAAACCATGTCTGTCATTAATTTGACCACAGTAATGATGCTAAACACGGTTTGCACAATCTTGTTAACCTATATAATTTCCATTTCTGTTTTCATTTTATGTAATGAAGTGTTTGATTTAATGTAATGAAACATAGTTTAATCACACTTCTGATCTCCTTAATAAGAACACTTCAATAAAAGGAGGTCAGTGTTAATCAAATGCGGCTTCAGCAAAAAAAAAAAAAAAAAAAAAAAGCATCATCATATTCTTTGGCTCATTTATGTTAGTTTGGAGGGCAAAAGCAAAAACATCAACTGCAGCAGAGCTACATATGGCTAGCTTGAAAGATGGACAAATACAATGACCAAATGCATACCCTCATATCAAGTTGTGTATGAACCTACCTTCCCAGCAGGTGATGGCCAGTCTGGTGGGAACAGGCACACCTTTGCTGAGAAAGTGTTATTGTCCTGTGAGAACGCCTGTGAGTGACTGAGCCGAGAGCAAAGTGTTGCAGGAAGTCAGGAAATGCAGACTTTTTCTCTTTTCTCTTCATCATCCACTCTAAGTAAATGACTCCCTCAGATTTTGTCTTCTTTTCAGTCATGTGATCCACTTGGCCCGCTGAGTGGTTGAGTCAGGCACCCAGTCGCAGTGGAGTCAGTAAAGTGTGAACCTATAGTGATTTTGACTGTTGATTCACGTTATCTCCTGCCTGTCACGCCCAACAAGCCGAGGAGAGTGAAGAGAGGCAGAGTGGGAGAAGTCTGGCACCTGATAAGTGTGCATAGAAATAATCTCTCTTTTTGTGTGTGTGTGTGTGTGAGTGTGTGTGTGTGTATTGCAGTTCATCGTGTTGGCAGAGGCTTGCGTGAAGCTGTATGGGTGCCAGTTTTTTTAGTGTTTTAGATAAATTGTTTAATGTGAGTTATGTCAGTGCATCTGTGACACACACACACACACACACACACACAAGCGCCTACGATCCTTTGGGTGGGATTGCAATATGTGCACATGCATGACCACGTACCACACATAACTTAAGACGGGGCTACATAGAAAACAGACAGTTGTACGGTAGAGACACACACAATCGGGATGCACGCACAGATACACACACACTTTTCATGGTGGGATGAACAGATGCAGTGACAAGGATGACACACACACACACACATGGCAAATGAGCCAAAGCAAACATTCTGCACTTGAAGCAGGACAAACACACAGCCACTACAAATGCACATAAACAGAAAACACTAGTAAACAGCATCTCGTGATGGCATCGCTGACAGAGATCATGCAGCAGAAGCAACACACATGTACGACATCAGAGAAATACAACACACACACACACACACACACACACACACACACACAAATCAACATGTGCATACACATGGCTGCTGTCTTCCCCCACTGGGTTATACACACAGATTCACTCGCAGCACGTTGCGCACACGCTCACTAACACACACTGACACACATACCCTGCAGCTCACTGAGCAGTATTACACATGCCAGTGAGCTGATGGGAGCAAAATGGCCTTACTCCATGTTTTATATGTTGGACTCGGGCCCACTGGTTCACTTTGATATGACCCGGCAGCTGAAAACATATTGAGAATTTATTCGCACACATGTTGAAAATTCATCCGGAGACTTAATTCCTCACAAGGGCCACCGTGGATGCTGTGTGATCGCTGCCGCGTTGGCTTGTGTTGCACAGCTTGAGAAGATAAATATTGAATATTTTATAGAGTAGCTGTGTTTTGTTTATCCTCCACAGGTACACTGGTATTTAGGCTAACTGTCTTTGGAGATATGCAATGTGCACATGGTGTGGATTTAATTATGAACTGGGGCAGAAGCAAATGTAATTAGTGGGGTTTTATGATTCTCAGAATAAAACCTAATTTCCCCCAAAACCCCTTTTTTTTTTCTGGAATACCGAGAATGTCTTGTAGCAGTTTAGGCTGCACTAACAGCTGATCAGTCAATTAAGCTGGCTCATAAAATGTCAGAAAATAATGAGAAATTCCCATTAAAAGTTCCCCGTGGCCAAGATGACATCATCAAGTTGCTTCTTGTGTCCAAACAACAATTTTTCAAGAAGAATCTGAGTCACGATGATGAGGAATGGAAAAAGCAGCAAATCTGAGTAATTAATAAGCTGAAAATGGTCCTTTCTTTTAAAAAATGCCTTTAGTAATTAATGTATTGTCAGAATTGCTAAGTTTTTGTCGATCTGCGTATTGTTTTGGCACCTGTTTAAACATTTATCACAGAATAAGACTAAACATTGCAACCTCTTGGTGATTTTTTTATTTTATCAGACAAGACATAAATCTTTTTTTTTCCATTTACAGTGACGACCTGGCAAGTGCCAGAAAGCACTTCTGGGGATTAAAAAAAAAAAACATGATTAGATATTGTAAAAATATCAGGCATTGTTAAAAATGTTTGTAAGTAGGCCCTTAATAGCAGTGATAGGGATAAATTTATCTAGCAGGCCACACACTGTACTTGGCGGCCAATATTTGCTGCAATAACTGACTTGAATATGGGGGGTGAACATCCAAGAAGAGTTTTATAAACAAGCACAAATTGTGTGTTAAGACGAGCATGCAGAGAGGGCCATTTGACCAGAGAACACAAAAGGCAGAGTGTTTTGGTTTTTTTTTTTTCAAGAGGGAATTCATTTGTAGCAAATCAAATTGCAGAGCGATAAACTGAGTCAAACTTTTGAAGTGTTCCTTTGCTAGCCAGTCTACAAATTGTAACCCCATAATCACACAGGGGAAGCGTGGCCGTTTGAACAATCATGCGTTTGGCAGCAGATGCCAAAGAGGAACGATTTCTATTTCGCAACGAGAGAGCGCCAAAGGGAAAATTACAGCTTTAAAATAAGTGCGTGTGGAAGAGAGGAAAAGACGAGGTGAAGACAAAAGACCAAATGAGCGTGAATGGGAGAAAAAAAACCTGACAAAAATCATCGGCAACAAAGAAATGCGTGCCGTCGGTGCGTGTCTGAAGGAGAAACCTTGAAGAACGTTACTCAGGCTGCTCTTCTCTGCCCTTCTTCTTCTGAGTGTTTACACCGAATGATCTCTCCTCCTCTGTAGTGCAAACACATCTGAACCATGAAATGTGACCCTCTGTCTTTGACTGTCGGCGCACTGACAGCTTCTGCGCATCATCACATCGCCGACAATAGACTCCGTAAATTGTTTCTGGCTTTGGGAGAGACTCACTCATAACTACATTAAACCGCAGCCGCTTCAAGGTCATCAGAAAATCACCGGCGCCGCTTTTTTCTCCAGAAAAGCGTAAACGCTGGACCGAGGAGCCCCGGGTATATCTCTCTCCATCGACCCGGCCCGACCCCTCTCCTCACTCAAATTATTTCGCCATCCACCTCCGCATTAATCTTGCTGTCTGTCCCGCCGCTGCTTATCGTCTCACTCTATCCGTCTGTCGCCCCTCTTGCGTTCCTCCCTCTTGATCTATCTGTCTGTCAACGGCGGCCCCTTCCTCTGCTGCGTCTCTTGTTTCTATCCATCTATCTGAATCTCTCGCTCTCTCTCTCTCTCTCCCTCTTCGGGGGACACGGGCCCAGTCAAATCGATCACATCACCCCCCGTCCATGTCCCCCTCGCAACACACGGATCCCCCCTTCCTCCCCCCTCCTCCTTGTACACCTCTGGCTGTACAGACAAGACCATCCATCAGTCTCCTTCTCCGTCTCTCTCACACACAGACCTCTATTTTGACATACAAAGGTGTTCTGCGCCACTTGTCTCTTGTATCTGTCTTTTGCATCATGTACCCCCCTCCCTCCCCCCTTTATGTCTCTGTCCATCCATCTGTCTCTGTCTGCCTCCGTCCAAACACATCTCTGTCTGCTGTTTGCGTTTTTCCAAGACCGTGCTCTAATGCAGTAATGTCCCATCTCCGTCGCCACATGTGGCAACGCTCCACTGCTTCATTACGGCTGCACCACACAACTGTCCCCTCTCATTACCGCGCTTATTAATGCCGCATGCACATGTGGCCGTGCACACACACACACACACACAC
>JBCAUF010000092.1:15430172-15444205 GCA_038406115.1 Haemulon aurolineatum
GGCAAATGCAAAGCTGGAACTACATTGCAGACGTGGCTGCTGGGCGGACTGATTTCAAAAACACAAATTCAGTGCAGGTACTTCCATCAACAAAACCTACGTCACTCCGCCCAGTGGTTTACTGAAGAAAGTGGCTCAGAGGTTTTGCTTCATGTGGCGTAATGTTTCATAATTATATAACTTGTCCACGAGAGCGTTTTGGAGTTGTTGGATTCTGTATTTCATGAGTGTAGAGGGAAAGCCGGAAAAGTAAGATTAACTTCTACAACAGCTCGCATCTCTAGCCCTCCTAAAAAAAGCTTGCACTGACAAGTAAAGTTAATGAACCTACCACTAAGCCTATAGGGATTATGGCAATGGGCGAATTTGCCAAAATGTTGAACTATCCCTTTAAGATTTCCCCATCTATGACCTTTACCTCCACCCATCCCCTCTACGTACCTTCATGGCGACGGTGTCTTTAACCAGCACAGATCTCAGCTGTCCGTTGAGCTCAAAGAAGACCTCCCTCTGACCGGCCTTGTTCAGGTCACCCAGTGCCAGCGCCTTGATGTGGAGGGTCTTCCCTCTCTCCAGCTCCACCTGAGATGATACAAAGCCAGAGAGAAGGAGAGATGAGAGAGAAAATGGAAGAGGAGGAAGGAACAGAAATTAGATTATGTTAGAAAATTGAAATTAATACATGGGTGCCTTGCTCAGAAGTCCAGCTAAAGCAATAAAAAGAGACTGCAGAGCTTGGTGAAATTAGTCGAGTGAGACAAGCACAATGTTTCCCTCTATTCCTTATTTCTTTCTACCCTCAGGCTGAGCTGGAGTGTTTCCCAGCATGCACTTGTTGGAGGGCAGAGAAAACACGCACAGATCCATGACAGGAGGCTCATTTAGCCTCAGAGCGATTAAACTGCACTGTAAATAAATCAAATAACGCAGCATCCTATCTCGGTGGGCATTTTGTATTTTACACTTTTTTTATTGCACATCATTAAATTAGTGACTGTCTGCTCTTATCAGCCTATTTGTGTTCAACACTGTCTGCAAATTAAATGTATCTTATGGGACTGTACTGTTTGGAACGTGTGAAATGTGGAACTCCTCAGAGCGCTGTCTTTTTCACAGCAGACTTTGAGCACAGGTGGTACTGAAAACATCAGTAAGAGTCCCAGTAGGCTGCTTTCACGTTACATCAGAACACCACATCCATTCAATTTTGGTTTAATTACATGAAGCGACACTATTTGGCTGTTATGAGGCATCCATGTTAGTTTTAGTTTTGGGCAAAAACCAAACAAATAGTTAAGTTTTAATTTCTGAACTATTTCGAAAAATCTGACTCTGAGTTGAAGTTATGAATTGGAGGTTGACGTAAAGCAACTTGAAACTTGTAATTATGATAACATAAGCAACTAAAAGGAATTCATCATTAATTGAATCATTTTCGCCCAAGCTTTTTCTACTGTGACATGTCTGAATGGCTTCCAGGAAAAAGCCCTATGGAAGAACATATTCTAATACTACGTTATATAATAACCGAATTAGGTAGCAATCATATTTAACAGTTTCACTTTACTGTTTCTTTTTCGATCAACTGGCTCAAGAGACAGAGAACAGTAGGACACAGGCAGACTATATCTCCTTTTTACTTTTTGAATGATTGACTGACAGCTTTCACACCAGCCTTAACAAACTCAACTCCGTTGTTTGAACCACAGTTAACCGTCTTGCCAGAAACAAACGTAAGATTTCTTTACGACGCAACTCAGGGTTCAGCTTCTGACCGTTTGATGTGTTATCGACTCAAAATGGATTTTGAGGGAAGAGATCAAAACACGGGAGGCTCAACAGTAGTCTGTGTTAAGTCCTTTGATTAACACATGACTACTGGGCCGCTAGCTCACAGAGCAGAAAAAGAACAAGACCTGGATGGGCCTGCACTGTATCTCTGTCTGTGTTTACACCAGACACATCACTTCTGACATCAAATAAAGAAGTGCTCCAGACAGAATGACAATCTGAAAGACAAAGAGACGGCAGACTGGAGGATATAAAAACATTTTTGCAGCCTTCAGTAGAAGTGTAAACTCTGTGGCTTTTACCTGCCACCTGTGAAAGTGTTGTTTCAAGACAAAGACATTACTCCCTCTCTCCGTATCAACACCAGGCAGGCTCCTCTCTCCTCCTCATATCAATTCTGGTCACTGCCACGTTCTGTCTTGCTTCTGTCTCTCCCCCGACACCGGCCACTGTACTTCTTCATTTACCTCACGCCTCTCCTCAAATCTCTCATCTCACCGGTCGGAAACTCATTTTTTCCGTCTTTCCATTTGTCCAACTTCCTCTGTCTGGCTTTCAATCTCTCTCTTTGTCAGTCCTCCCATGTGTCGCGGCTTCCATTTCGCGCTGTTGTTTTGCTACCCGTTTCTGGGGCCGCGCCGTCTCTGTCGTGCCGTTATTAATTTTCCTCATCTGCCTCTTTCGGCTTCCCTTTTATCCGTCTTTTCTGTCTATCCATCCAGCTTCCGCGACCCTTCCCCCACCCGCCCTTTTTGTTTCTCGCATTGCCACCTCGGCTGCTGAGTCTCTATTGATATTCCAAACTAAGTCTCAGTGCAAAGACGAAAATACACGCTGGTGCAGGTATGTATTGATCTCAATTTCATTTTGCCTCTCTCCTTCTCTGACTCCTCATCTGTTTCCCTCGCTTCAGATCTGGTAACAAAACCTTTCTTTGCATGCTTTTGCTTTCTCTCTGGCACTCAATCTCCATCTCTCTCCACCCTCCTTTACACTGAACTTCTCTCCAGCTTGTGCTGTTTTGTTAGGCTCTTGGCAGCTCTTTGCAAAAAACAAAACTGCCTCCTCTTTTCCAACTGCGTGACTTCAACACTACATCTCTTCACAACTGTTCCCATGAAAAATACAGTACATGTCTCTTTGAAGAGTTGCACCAGATTTAGGAATCTTTTGAAGATGATTTTGTCTAAGATGTAACCGTTTGTATGTATGCTAGTTTTATACAGAGCTAAAAAGCCACCCTCAGTGCACCATGTCGATATCTAAAACATCAGACATGCACAAAGACTTTCACCTGTATAAATTAACCCAACAGGATCACACACACACACACACTGCTTATTCCTGCCAGCTGCACACTGATGTTGCACCAAATCTCCCACCTCCACCACAGTTGGCTTCAATTAGCTGCTTTCATTTTGAATCAAGTTTCAGGCAAAGTACCAGGGCTTGTTGAGTTTTGCATCCAAAGCATTCAAGCAGTTAAATAGCAAATACGTGTCAACGTATAAGGATGCAGAGGCGAACACAAAGTCTCCATTTTCCACAACTGACTTCTGCAACTAATGCCCTATGTTATTTCAGAAAAAATACATATAGTAGTTTGTAGTGACAGATTTCCCCCACTCCATGCAACAGTGCCATGAATTACACATATGTTTACTATCTTTCTGAAAAATGTGTGTTTAAATCATAAAGTACCATTTAGTTTTGTGTGAAACCACACAATGAATTACATCTCGTCCTGCACAACCTATGTCACCAACACCAATATGGCCATCGACTTGGCATACTATGAGGGAAAAAATATCAAGAGAGAAGTCTGGCCACGTTGAGACCTACAGCCATGTGAAAGGAGTGTTGGTCAGTTAATCTGTAAGAGCTAGCTTGCAGGATCAGCTTTTCAAAGTAGTGAATTGAGGTAGTTTTTGCTGTGTCGTCCAATTGTATATTTTCAGTCTTATACTTTAGCAGTTTTACAACTAAATGCAACTCAAAGCTGGGGAAGGTAATCCTGTTCAGAAACACTTTGTTATGCAGGGTGAAATGGTCCTTCTATCCTAACAATAGTCAATGCATTATGTATTCTGAGAAAGGAATGAAAAAAATCAGACCTCTGTGGCAGTTGTAGGACCGATAAAACTCGACCAATGTAAGCCCAGCGGTGCGCTCAGAAAAGACCAATCAGATGCCTTCATGTCTAGTTCTGCCTACGCACCCGTCTGTCCCTTCCAGAAAGCGCAGTTGACGTCTGCTGTAAAAATCCAACAAAGAAGAAGCCAACCGCTAATTTCCGGTTTAGCGCTCCACTAACTTAAATGGGGACACTTACGGCTCCCCTAGACTTTCCCAATGTTATTGGACCAAACAAATTCTGGTGGAACTTAGAGGAGGTGCCACTTTCAAATCTTGCTAGCTCTCTTGCTAGCTCTCCAGGATTACCAACCCTAGCTTTAAGTGGCATGTAAAATGATCTTTTAACACTGACAAAAATCAAATGTAATTCACGGCACAATTCAAAGGGGATCAAAAAATAAATTTTCTTTTGCCACTGACGAACAAACTGACTCGGAGACCAAATCTATTCCCTAGTGCCATGCTACCACTTCTAACTTTATGCAGCACAGTTATATATTATATATACTGATTCTTAGTGCATTAAAAAATGACTTACTGGAAATGATTCAGTACATGCACTGGAATACATTGATCAAACTGCAACTGTACAATACCCCTATCGATTAAATGTTTTCTTCAGATTTTCTTCCCCTTGCTGCATACCATCCACAGCACTTTTACAGCTGTGAGTAGCTCCATTTCCTTCTGCGTTGCAGAGGACAAAAGAGTATCACTGGCACCCTTCACATCAGAACTGAAATGCAGTGTGAGGGCACAGCTGCTTGCTCAAACACCAACCTGTGAAGTCAAAGTAAAGACACTTTCTTTCTATTGCCAGTGCAGCCGACCAGTTCATCACCCGCACTCAAACTACTTCAATGGATTCAAAGTCCATAAAATTCTATCAAAGTCAACCCCAACCACGAGCCTCCTCCTGTTCTCACCTCGTATTACCATACTTGTGATAGCATCTCTTGTGCATTATGCATGTTCCATATCTCCGTGATGTATCTGCTGTGTTCTCGTCTACATAGCCCTCACATGCTGCGTGCATTTATTGAGGAAGCACCCTGAAACCCCGGAGCATCTTGTCAGATTGAACTGCTTATCCATTCTGAGCTATAGTATCTCTTGTCTCAAACAACTTTCACATTATGCCTCCCATCATGTCTTTGATATGACTTTATTAATGACTTCTCTTGCCTGTGAGAGAGCAGGGAGGTTACTGCTGGTGTCTGTGCACATTAGCACTGACAGGGTGTGAATGACTGGGTCTATGTTTGTGAAAATCTGTGTTTATACTTCCGTCAAACATGATTAATACTGTACTGAGTCATCGCCACATGCCAGATAGGTCAATGTTTTTTTTCCCCTTGTTTGTGCTCTATGTGTGGGTGAATGACAGCAATGGACAGTGCTGTCACCCATGTGTAGGTGTGTATTTGTGTATATGAATGCCTTCAGATGCTATTTGACAAAGTGGTTATTTGGCCTTTCAAAAACGATTTCAGAGACACATGCCTAAGTGGGCTTTGTCTAACTTTGTCTATGTTTGGCAGAAATTGGCTGAAAGGAGCAGCAATAATGTACAACTCTGAATATTTACAGAACATTAAGAAATTATACTACAAAAAACTGGAGTGGTCTTGTCCTCCCACCACATTCTCAAAACAAAGAGGAATCTTCTCTGTTCACTCGGGCTGATAAGACTCTAGTGCTGGATTTACAACAGGCTTGAAATGAAGTGCTAAACAATACCAAATGATTACTGCGGAAGCCTTTATATCTACTTCCCACAACACCAACAACGCGGGGCTTTGGGTCTAGCTCACCGCTCAAAAAGATTTGCCGCTTAAGTCTGTTTTGATCAAGATTTCCGCAGCGTGCTTGACACGCGAGCCAAGAGCTCATATCCGGCTTTTGTTCCCCACGTACAGGTAATGCTGTGGTTGCGCAAGCACTGAAAGAGTCATCAGTAATGGGCAGTTGTCATGTTTTGCTGCTGTCAGTATGGATTTACGCCACTCTGACGCCCACGCCAACGCCAACAGACACAATCACAGGCTCAAAGGCTTTTCTTCTGCGTCATCTCCGAAGATTGGCCATTTTATTTTGCAGGTTCAATATTGTGGAACTACTTTCTCTTAATATGCCACACAAAAGCCTGTTACAGCATAGAGAAAGGTGCACCTGGTTTCTAGGTGGAGGTAGACAAGCTGGTGTGCATGATAATACCCTGTCTCCAAAACTCGCCAAATTGCTTTGGTAGCACAGTGCTCTGTACCCTCCCCAGGGCTCTCCTGTGCCTTTACACTAAACTCTACAAAGTAATCAGCACAGCAAAAGTTGCCATGCACGAGTGCAAAAATAAATGTGCTTCTCAAGAGCACCTAATAATTACCATTTCTGATGGTCCTGAGACAGGCTGACAGTCTACAACCCCCACACTACCTGTCTGTACATTTGACAACGATTGTTTGCCTCCGATTCGCATCTCAAAAGGTTGCTGCAGCTGCCATTCACTTGGCCTACAGTCAACCTGCCTCCAACATATTTAACGCTCATGGGTATTGTGTGCGCATGTCTCCTATCACCAAAAAGTCAACTTGTCAGGATTCACGGCAACTCAATTTTCCCCAGCGATACCTATCTTTGTTGTAACATTTCCTGTGCATCTTTGAAAGGTGTTTGATTGCCAGGTCGTTAATATTTTACAAGAGATAACCCCAGCTATCAAATACAGACAGAGGAAATGTGACACCTGAGGAAAGTGATGCAATATGCATGAAATGGTGTGTTCTTATTGTTGGAAGAAACATAAATGGTTTTAAGATAGCAATGCTACTGCACACTGTCTACACCTGAGCTATTCAGCATTCATTCTGAGACGCTCATCAAATTACAGCCAAAGAAACAAACCAAACATTTAACTGATGAGGGTGCCAGACCTGATATGCTGTGATTGCTTGATACTTTTATTCAAAGTAAATACTGCTTGTAATATGCAGCGCTCTTGAATGGCATGTATTTCACTGCGGTTTGTGTTTCTGCCACATGGAGTGGCACACATGAATCGGATTAGGAATGACAACAGCGAGATCAGTTGTTCCCAAAACACAAGCTTCGTTTTGGCCCTCGAGGAATTAGACAGAAAGCTCACGCTGCACGTGAAGGGTCACTGTTTTGGGTTTTTTTCCTTTTCTTTAAAAAAAAAAAACATGTTTTCATTCCATCTCTCGCCTGGTACTGCTAATCGGACCCGATCTGGTGGGAGTACCCATCGTCATGACAACAGGAAGGGGGAGTTTGTTTCTTTGGCGATGACTGATCTTGAGCACAAACCCGAGTGTCTGAAAGTTCTCAAAATGACAACAGTTCTGACGGATTGGAGATTAAATAGCAGCAGCGAGGGTAGAAGAAACCCCCAACAGTTTTGCATTTGGGAAATGTCTGAATGACAAGTTTTCTACTCAGAGAGAAAAAAAGGCCAACGGAGGCACTGAAAGCTAAGACAGGTTAAATACAAGGTTTCTCATTTGAAAGAAGAGGAAGTTAGAAAATCCATTTTATTGCAAGGAAAGCCAGCAAGTTGCAAAATGGATGTCAAATCTATCTATCCTGCTGTAAAACTGCAGTGTTGAGTGTTTTTTTTAAGCCATTTGTTTGATGAATTGCTTCGCCTATAAATCAAGAACATTCCACTCAAGCCAACCATTTAGCATGTTGTGGGAATGTGAACGTCACCGCACAGCACACACTCAACTGGCTTTAAACCAAATGAACATGCTCAAACGGCTAAAGCTGCCAATAGTCGTAATCGAAGTAATTTAAGGATTTTATGCTAATCGGTGGTTGGTGGTCCAGCTGTTGGCCTCCTGCCAAATGATTGCGTCACGTAATACACACCCTGGGGTGACTGACAAGAAAAGGAGGGTGGTGGGGCCAGTTTGTCTTCAGGGTCAGAACTAGATCAGCCCAATCAATGCGGCTCCTGATTCTTTGATAATAACACAACAGCAGAGTAGCAGACCTCCCCATGTCCCTCGCAATATATAAAAATCAATTAACACTAGCCGGGAACTATTGCTGTGAAATGAAGCAGTAATTAAACATGGTTGCCTTTGGCCTCTCTGAATCACTGTCAGTTAGATGTGTGTGTATGTGTGTGTGTTACTCGTAATGAGAGAATAAAGAGAAAATATTGAAAGGAGTGCGATGTAGAAGGAAAAGATGATTTATAATGTAAGATGAAAGTGTCTGAATTTTACTGGGATTATACTGCTGCTGGAGAGACGAGTATGAATGATGCATGATGAGTGTAGACAAGGAGCCTTGTGAAAATGGTGAAAGGGACCAGGTGGCTGAAGGGAAAATAGATTCCCTTTCATGTTGTCATGCAAATTTTAATTTCATCATTGCACAAAAGTGCTCTTTAAAAGACATATTTCATTTAAGCTGTGAAAACAAAATATTGGAGAGGGGATAATAGAGTGATGACTCACCTGTCCCTGTAGCAGCCTAAAACGTTTTTCTTTTCACACAGCGCGTCACAAAAATGTAAATGTCTTTCTGAAAGTGAGTTTTAAAACACCTTAGAGAGTAATAAAGTTGTTCTGTTTGAGAAAGAGGTTTTTAAAAGCACTTGTGTTTGAATTTTTGTCTAAAAAACGCTCCTGTGGTCAGCAAAAAAGAGCCGAGTGAACAGAGCAACACCGGCAGTGTGGGCTGTCCACACGCATCACCACGGCACAAACACTGAAGGGTTTTGTCCTCTCTGGAAAAAGAAAACAGTTTGCAGGTACTTGATGTGCTACAGATTCAATGAAAACACGGATGGGAAATCAATTTCAGAGGAATTTATTACCTACAGATGCAGCAGAAAGATTAAACTATTTATCGTGGGCCAAACCGAACTTGCTGGAATCACATTTCCTGAATCTTTACAACAGAGACGGCAACTGCTCTTTCTCCCAACTAGCACCAAAGGCAATGAAACAGTCCAGGAACTTCTCTTTATCAAGGCTAGCCCAGTCCTGTTCAGCCACACCGAGCGTCAGATTCTCTCCCATCACCTTTCCTCTCATCAAATTTCTCAACGTCACATCACCGTGTTGCCCTCACGTCCCCGGCAGCACAGCGGCAGGTTTTCCCGCCACGCGCACTCCCACCTGTTATCAGAAAACGGGCGCACAAGGTCGCAGCGGAGCCGCGATCGAAAAATGTCACAGCCATCATCTCTCTGACCCGTCTCACCTCCTGTTTGACTGCTTCACACTGCCGCCATCTGCTCACACAGATACACGGCTCTCCAGTGTAAATGTGGCGCATTAAAAAAAACAACCCAAAACTGCATCACATCAGGGGGAAACAAAGCTCAAATCTAATGGAATACCATTTATATTCTCCCATGATGTGTCATTGTCCTTTCCAATTTAGTTTTAAAAAGCTGAATGATTCTGAGTCCTCCTGTGTGTAATTGTAATGGAAGTCCTCCACATCACCTAGACTTGACGGCTAGGAAAAGGTCAATTTTGCAACAGCCTTAAAAAAAACAATAATAATTTGAAAGTTTTGAATATCTTCCCAAGAAACACTTATTTACGTAATGACACATTGAGTGACAGACTCTTCCAACGTCTCCTCCAGTGGCAAAGTAACACCTTTGATCCGACGTCGGATTCTGACATCTGTCGCAAAGGTTAGCGTCAGGAGTCTCGACGATCTCTCCGGGATCCGCTCTTCAATCTGGACTCCCAACAATCGCTTTAGTTTGAGTTCGGCTCATCAAAGCCGCCTCTGCTGTCATTCTCCCGGAACGCACGCTCGCTCTCTCTCTCTCTCTCTCTCTCTGCGCGCATAACAACGGCGCCTTTTTAAAAACCTGCCGTCTCCCGTTCTGAGGGAGGCTTTCATCCGGCACGGCAGACATCTTGAAATATTTCTGCTGACTGTTTGTTCGCGCGTGTTAAAGCCAATTTCCAGCCTGCTGACTCTGATTATGCAACGCTTTGCGGTTTGACGGGAAGTGCTTTTGCTACTTAGCCGTCAATATTCCCCGGGAACGTTTCAGACTCAGATTTAGTAGCTTTGCAGTTACAAGTGACAGCCAATTATTACATCCTCTCATCAAGACATTATTACATTCCTGTGACCCACTAATTTGTTTGCATGCGGAGCAATTCAGCTCATTTGTTTTGTTCCTCCGTTTGGACTGCGCGTTCGGCTGCCTCTCTGCTGGAGACTCGACGAGCGGCGCGAGCTTCGGAGATCTGTAACAGTTATATTTTGGTCTGAGATATGGGCCCTCGGTGGCCCTCGCTGGCCCGCTCTCAAACATCGCAGCAACAAAATGAAATCTGTTATTTCGGTTGCGGGGGAGGCCAATCTGATGGCCGCCCGGGATCAGAAACGCTGTTTGTTGTTCCCTTGATGAAGTGTTAATATCTCCGTCCTCCCTCCTGTGTTATCAGCACTTCACGGTGACTCTGCACCAAACTGCATCACACCTCAGCCATCTGCAGCCGTGGAACCATTTCCTGCTGATAATGTCTCTTCTTTGTGGAACTGTTATTACAGCGGAATTAATTAAGGGGCTAAATGGATAATGAAATGAATGCTTATTAATATTAAATGCATTAGTGCCGACATCCTTTTTTTTTTTAACTGTCTAAACTAATGAACACTGTTTTAAGCCTGATATTTAGTCCCAACCAAGTACACTGTGTGTCCTAACACGACCCTGCTCTTCCCAGAATGCATCAGTGCATTTCATTAGAGCCTTCCTTTCAATCTCGGGCGTGCCTATGTGTTTAAAATGAATGAAGTGTACCTCGAACTCCTCGGCGATCTTGGGTCCATCCAGGAACAGCCTGGTGCTGAGACAGTCCACTGGACCAAAGTTAGCTGGAAGAACGCAAACACATCATTTTGTGATTAGGATTTTAACCTTTGATGATGATGCAAAACCTTAAAGATGAATGTGTTGGTTATAGAGCTGCAGCAATAAATCCATTATTTTTCTACAACCAAATTAATCTGCAGTTATTATAAAATTTGAAATTCTCTGATCCCAACTTCTCAATTGTGGATATTTTCTGGTGTCTTTGGTCCTCTGTGACAATAAACTGAATATGTTTGGGTTGTGGACAACACACGATATCTGACGACGTCACTTTGGACTTTGGGGAACATTCATTGCCATTTTTCATCGTTTGCTGACACTTTATGGACCAAAAATCTAAGTGAAGGTACGGCTACCAGCTCCTCGCCAACATTTCCTCACTCCTCACAGGCGACAATTAAAACTTGTGTTAATCCAGGAGGCTGAATCGAAAGTTTTGAAAGTTTTGACTCTAGAAGGCATCCTATTAAAGCTCCAACATCACAAGTCTTCTTCTGCCTCCTGCTCCACACTCGGCTGCTGCTGACTGCATTCACTTCAAACTCATACCTGCTAAAAAATGCCGTTGCCGGTTATGTTGATTTCTCCCCCCGAGCACCACTCCTCGCTGTTCTGGTTGCTTATTCGTGCATTATGCAAATTCGCCGTCTGAATGACAGGCGATTCTGTGTTGTTGCCCCCCTTGGCGTTCGACCGCACTCCCGACTGAATCTGAAGCATGTGATTGTTTTCCAATATGTAAGACTCGCAAACTGCCAAATACAACAAGTGAAAGCATTTCCACCCAATGGTTGAACTTTATAATGAGTGTTGCTGACTTAAGGTTGGCTGCTAATTTCAAGCCCCAGTAATAATACAAATGAGAGCCAGAGAACGAGAGCAAAGCGCCACGAACCCAGACATGTTCAATAAAACAGATCCAATTTGATCAAATGCACATAATTAAAAAAAATGAAATAATACAATTTGTTGACTCCTCTTCTCATCTCATAGAATTATCTCGAGTCAATTATCGAGGCGGCTCGCTCACCGGTGAATTCCTTGAACTCCTGGAACACCTTGGGGTACATGGCCGCCGACATCACGTCCTCGTGGGTGATGTCCTCGCCGTGCGCCGCTCGGAGCCCCTCCTCCAGGGCCTTGAAGTCCATGGGGGGCAGGGAGGCGCCGGGGCGGCCCTCGATGCGCGCCAGGGACTTGAGCACCTGGAAAAGTGGAAACAGAGGAAACAGACAAATTACTCCAAGCTTTTATTCAGAGTCCTACATGTGTAATCTTTCCGAGTATTTTCCCGCTCGTATCGTCCTCACGGGACCCTGAAGCAGAAAGTGCTGATGAAACCCTCCCGCTGTGCTTCACAGGTGTGCGTGCGCATAAAAGCCGCGCCCTGACAAAAGCGCCAAAGTGACTGAGAAACTTCAGGTTTTGAGAGGGGGAGCGAGATGAGATGGAGACACATGGGGAGCTGTTTTGAGGAATGGAGGGAGAGAGGGCGAGGGAGGGAGAGCAACACTCGAATCAGAGAACATAAAAACTTGATGCAAGTTATTTTCTTTAATTTGCATAAAAGTGGCGCCGCCGTTGTGTTAATATCCGCGGCGATATCCACTTCAGTTCCCTCCGTCTCTCCCACTCTCTCTCGATTCATCTTTTTTTTTCTCTTTCTCTCCAGTCAAGTGCCATCAGCCTATCACAGATGACTGCAGCGCTGCCTGCCGCATGTGTGACACATCCTTGTACTTTCTTAGAAATAGAGGATGAAGCAGGGAGAAAGAAAAGCACTTGTACTGTAGAGGGAGGAGGCCGCCATAAGACTAATGATATGACATTTTATCTGCCTACACAGTTGTTGCTATCTGACACGGGGTTGTAGAGACAATCGATCTGAGGCTACTAATAATGTCTGGAGACGAGATTATGTCAAGACACGGGCGTTTAGCCTTAAGGCCACTGTTCTGCTTTGCTTTTCGCCGGCTTCCCTCGGCTCTTGATGACAACTCAGACTACAGTTTGCGGGGATCTCCATACAATTAGCCCATTTAGTCCGCTTCGGAAAGTGTTTCTTGAGACGAACAAACAGAAAAAAGCTGACAGCGAAGCTTTCTGCGCCCAGCGCCTTTGTTTGTCTCAGCGCCACTCTGGTTTAAATCATCATCGCCTAAGCCAACATCATGCTAAGTGTTCTATTGGTAATCTTTATGTGTTTACACTTTAACCGCTGCACATTAAACACTCGATTGATCCCATGTCTCCTGCGTGCATACAGTACATACTGTGAATATATCTCCGTTTGCTAAACGGGTGCGTGCGTTTCATATCTTCGCCTGCGCCTCCCGTGCGTGTCCGCGGATGCGCGTGCGCCTCGCAGAAATCTCCAGACAAAGGGGGCCCGGTGCAATGCTATTAGTCACAGAGCTAACGGTTTTAAAGATAGCTGACTCATTTGTGTGCGTGAGAGAGAGAGAGAGAGAGACACTTCAAAAGACGGCAGGCTCACTGGAGTCCCTGCTCATTAACATCGCATCCTCCGAGGATGTCTTACACCTAAACTGCCTGATTGTTTAAGTGTGAGACAGACAGACAGACAGATAGTAGTCTCTGTCTGAGTGTGTGTGTGTGTGTGTGTCTGTGCATTAACAAATGAAAGAAAAGACAAACTCTTCCTTCAAGGTTATTTTCTCTTTCTCCTCATTTCTCCTAAAACCTCTCTCTCTCTTTTTATTGTCACTGATTTTTTTTACTCTCCCTTTCTTTTCGAGTGCGGCGCTTTCTGATGGCCTCCTCGTTCTCTCCCCGTTCTCCATCCATCCTCCCACCCCTCCATCTCTCCCTTCCTCTCCCTTCGTCCGTTCGTTCTGTCCACCCACACGGCAAAATAAACTGCGCGTGACAGAACTACAATGAGGAAACGCCTCAATAACCTCTTTGCGTCTCGGAAAAAAGTTTCCCCCCCCCACATGTGCGTGCAGCCGACTTGTGTGCATTCGGGACAGTCTGTGAGACTGAAATAAATACATGTGAGAGTGTGTGACATACTGACTAATTAATGCCACCCAAGCTCCATTAAAGAAACATTACTTCTTCGGTGCTGCGAGCATGCAAAAATAACCCTGAGCTACAGCACCGGAGGGATGCACATATCTCACTGTCTCGCATGCACGCAGCACTGTAATGGGCTCTATACGTCTATGCTTGCATGCAAATGCGTGCATGAGCATTTACA
>JBCAUF010000092.1:15477885-15492322 GCA_038406115.1 Haemulon aurolineatum
GCTTACATTGGTCAGAGTTTTATCAGTCCTACAGCTGCTACAGAGGTCTGATTTTTTTCGTTCCTTTTTCTGAATACATAATGTATTGACTACTGTTGGGATGGAAGGACCATTTCACCCAGTATAACAAAAAGTGTTTCTGAACAGGATTACCTACCCTAGCTTTAAGCGTTGCTTTTTATCATGCTTATGCTGCGTTCGATTGCACTAGGAACTCTGACGGAAATGCATTTCATTGCGTGACCTTGAAAAACATGGCTGGCCACAGTAAGGTGATGTTTGTGTGAATGTCTTTCGAGCATCAAAAAGCACTGCTGGGGACGTTAATTAGCTACTCGAGGGAGAGAGAGAAAGAGAAACGCCATATGCTACGACTTCTGCAACACGCAGTCGTGAACGCAGCAGCAGGAGGAATCCCGCATGCGTCATAGCGAGCCGTGCAGGTGTCAACTCTTGCTGCATTGTACACACCAAACTACATTCTCCATAAATTTCATTCACCATTTTGCTTTGACGTCATTCCGACCGACTCGGGCAACTTGGATCCTACCTGAATTTCCGAGTTGGAGTCCCGAGTTCAGGGGCCACTCGATCGCACTTTTTTTACGATTCGGAGGTCGGATCTTCCCAAGTTCCGAGTGCAGTCGCAAGCGGCATTAAAAAATACTTCACGTGGAGACAACCCAGTCATTTTCCAAATAATATGGCAGTTATGGACAATGAGGCGGCAGCTCGCTTTGAGAAGTCTGTATTCAAATTGGTGTTTGTCAACAAGTCACATTCAATACAAAATATTTGCGACGCAGGAACAAAAAGCTGAATGGGTAAACGACAAAGTTTCTCCAGTGTTGTGACGCTCTGCTTGGATTCATTTGTACTTTTCGTCTGTAGCTTTCAATCCACATCAAGCTATTGTGTGTATGGACCTACAGTATATTAAGTGTCCACATTTGTGTGTGTGTGTGTGTGTTTCTGCTGCATTATTGGAAACATTCAAGAGATTGTGTGCATATTCAAAGCAAGACTCTGGGTAATACACCTGTCAGCTCTTCAGCATTTGACTGATGAATAACTAAATACGCTTACAGCACAAAGTGTGTGTGAGTGTGTGTGACTCACTTAAAGACAGCATTGTCGGGGTAGTTGGTGTAGCCCACGGCGTTGGCCCCTCTCAGCAGCATCTGGAAAGGGACGTTGGGGATCAAAGCTCTCAGCTCCTGGAGTCTCTTCCACGGACACTCAGACAGGAAGCGCATGGCCACATCAAAGGTGGCACCTACACACACACACACACACACACACACACACACACACACACAGACACACAGAGGGGTGGCAGTTTATTTCAGCTGTCATCTCAAGTCTCATCCGTCATCCTGACTTTGATCTCAATTTTAGACTCAAAAACTCATATTTCAAACTTATCCCATTACCCACACAAACACACACACACACACACACACACACACACACACACACGGACGGCACACTCACAATACACACTAATGGATGTTCAAATAAGATATCGGATGATAGTCGCACGTTCATTGTTCATTCTAACATTTCCATCATTTCATTCTAAAGTCACTTTCAAATCTAAGAAATGTTTCAGTGGAGGAGGAGAAAGAGAGCGAGCGATACCAATCTCTCATTTCCCTTTCTGGGGGGAGTAGATTAGCGAATCTCATACCCGCTTATCATATCAGCCAGAAATATTGAAGCCTCCAGTGGTTTTCTGCTGATCCAACACTGCCATCATTAAATTTCATTTTCTGAGCACTCGTACGTTTGGACACGGGGAGAATACAAAGCGCGGCGGCCTGTTCCCGACTATGGGAGGAGCGGGAATGCCGTGGAAAAAAAAGAAAAGAAAAAAAACCCTCCTCTTGATCCATGCTGCATTCCTCCCCGATTTGGCTTTTGAGCCGACGTCAGCGTCTGTTAAACTGCTGGTTCTGGGCGGAAATGACTCCGAGCAATCCCGTCTGATGTTAAACATATTAGTATTAATGTTTTATTGCACGGGAGACGGCGAAAACACAACGCCGAGCGGGGGATTCATCGGCGGGGTGGGGGGGGCGAAGAATTTACTCGAGTGATTTGATGACGAGGACCGAGACTGACAGCTGGGCCTACATATCAGGCACCCGACGCTGCTGAGCCTGGCTCTTTTTTTGGGGGGGGGGGCGGGGCGGCCTCCAATCTCTCCTGAAGATGAGCTGAAATAAATCAGAGAGACAAGAAACGATCGCCGGCAGTGTATTCACACCTCGTGCAGTGTTTAAAGAAAGGGAGAGAAATGACTTATTTTGGGACAAATTGTAATAAGGAATATTTGGCCTGCAACAACACAGGTAATGGTTAATTCCACCCAAAATTCAATAATCAGCCTCATATTGGCAAACTCTTTCCCTCCATGCAAATGTTCTATAAAATAAACTTCCCTCTCTTGCTCTTGAGCCAATAAAGGAAAGCCCGTGATGAATAAAAATGATTAATATCTATAACTTGAATCGCTGAGCTACATAAACACACACGCAGCCCCGCAGTTATGAGCCTTTTTTTTTGCTCGAGTGTGCAAATTATGGCCCTTGATGCATCCGACAGTTCATCGCGCTGGATCGATTTGTGTGTCATCCGTGACTCCGCCTTATCGCCCCGGGGTCGGCCGATCCTCCCATGTGCGCCCCGCGGCGAGGGTTCCTCAACGGCGCCCCGAGACGGCGACCGCGAGGCAGAACCCCCGGAACGCACGTGCCGCCGCGGTCACGCGCAGTAATTAAGAATCTGCCGCCGCCTCCTCATCTGATAAATTTCCCAGTCGCGAAAATGGATGCGGGGAACCGTATAGATGCGGTATGTGACCCATTTCATATTACTGTATCTTTCCGTGGTGTGGGGAGGAACGCTGTATCAGGAAGGGGCTTAATCCTCAAAGGGCTTTCACAGGCTTAATCTCTTCAATGATTCATTCTGCCTCTAAGCAGCAGAAACATGTGAAAGCAATATTCCCTATCTAAGATCCGTCTGTGTAAAAAAAGATTCTTGCATAGGGACAATGTGTCGGGCTAACGGGCGTTCAATACTCACGTGGTCAGCTCCCTGCAGTGATTTATTTTGGGTCTAAGTGATTTGAACGCGGCAGAGTGTAATATTCCTGCTCTCTGATCACTCTGTAATAAAAGCGCATTGTATAGGGACCTCCTATCAGCGGGGGAGAGGGTAGTTACTCCTCCCGTGGTCATGGGGGTGATTTATGAGGAACTGTTTAAAGGTATAGTTACGAGCCGTCACTGTGGGACTGCGTGTGCTCGGCTTGAACTTTTTTTTTTTTTACTGCGGCGCGCAAGTCTAATTTGTGCTTCACGGCCTAAATCAATACGAGGTGAGCACAGCTGCTGCCAGCTAGTGGATCTGGAGAGCTTGGGTGAGCGGAGTGAGTGAAGGGTGTTTAGCAGTGGGGATGGGAAACACACACCGTCCTGAGACATACTGTAAAAGATCCTCGTATTAAGGAGATGATCCAATGAAAATACTTGTATAATATTTTGTTTGGCTCTGGAGGGAGCTCGTAAAGTCTGGGCTCTGATGTGGTGTCTGATTGGGTTTGAGTTTTTAAAATTTGAACAAAAACTGCTCTGAAGTCGAGGCACTGAATTTGAAAGCGTTCAGAAGGCAACAGTGGTCTAACGGAAGAGTCTATGAAGTTGGATTATTCTAAATGTTTTTGGAGCTTGGCCAACACAATGAATAAAAAATTCTAGAGATCCAGGCCTCTGCCGCTTTGATTTGGACGATTCTCTTTTTTTTCAGTGAGCGAGATAAGTTTATTTATATTAGACTTTTCAAAGCAGATTTTACAAAGTGCTATACAGAAAGAATAAAATGGGATTTATGATTTCTGGACTGAGTATAAACCCGGTGAGATGCTACAGCCGAGTGGTGTTATGTGTGACTATTAATGAGGCTAAACAACATTTTAATATGGGTGTGGGCTGAGAAAGGGTGAGGGTATTTTTTCAAGTCTTCAAATAAAAGACAATGAAAAGCTAAAGAGGCAGTTATGTCCATTAATCTGAACTCTTTCCCCTTTCAGAAGTGCTTCACACGGCATAATGAGACATACAGGGACGAGGGCCCTCCCTGGCACCTTTTCAACAATTTCCTCCCAGAGTGACGGATTGAGTTCACCGCAAGTTTTCACAGCCTCTCTTCAAAGATTTGCTTTGAATGGAAGTGCTCAAACATGACTGAATTCATGTCGTCTTTCTCCGGTCAGCCTCATAATAACACCACCACGTTCAGGGAGATGGAGGTCTGGAGGTGTTTCAGCCCTTTCCTGACAAAAATATCTCCTCCATGGTTTACTCTGGCTATAACCTTTTTATCTGCTCAAACATGAGACGAGTTGCTAAACGTGAGATCTGCTCGAAATCAAGAAAAAGCAGAGAGACAAAACGTCTGGCTTCTTCGCACAACTTTCCCCAACTTCAAAACGACGATCTTCAAAGAAGAATGGTGAAATATTATGAAGAACTCTGGAAAATGCATCCCCGTGTGGGCCTTGGAACCAAGTCGAGCTGCCATAATAAATAAGTGATAATCCTGTTTTTTTATGCCTAAGAAAAGCAAGAAACTACTTAAACCAACTTGTATTGTCAAGATACTGTGTGTCAAAAGGCTCGTTGGCAGATCATCACTCTGTAATTTAAATGCATTGTTGTTCCTGCTCAACCAGTCAAATTAACTTCAAAATATTAATATGCACGGGAAGCACATTATTATTATTATCATAGAGTGAACTGGTAAAGTCGCAGGAAGCTTTCAGGGGAATATCTCTCTCTAGAATTTATTCTGCCTTTAAGTGTTTAAATAATTATGAGAGAGCACTGTTGTGTTTTCCCTGACTCATAATCGTATCACGCAGGAGCTACCGACGCCTCAAGAGGATCCGCCCGCATAATGCACTCCTCTGCGATGATCCGCCCATCGCCGCAACTTTTCTTAACTGACAAAGACAACCCGGTGCTCCGGTGCTCCTCGGCTCCCAATATCGGGCCCATTTGCGGAATCATTATGTCAGGGGGTGTTTAAACTTCCCCGACTCCTGTTTCACATTCGCTCTCCCCGACGATCCACCCCGAGCTGTCGCCGGGTAAACGGGGAGCGAGGCGCGCGCACATTCGCCGCGTGACTTTGCTTTATGAAGACAGAGCGCTGTTTAAACTTCCAAGAGCTCTCATTGACAGAAGATTTCAAAACTCGACTGCCGCCGCAATTCAAACATTAGCGCTTTATGAGGGAATTTAGCGAGGAGACACAAAGTGAGATGTATTCACTTCTCTCTCGCCGTTTTATCATAACTGGATTCAGTTCAGAGCCCAGATTATTCTACTGTGTTTACTTTGAGCTTTCTGCTGCAGCTAATGCCCACATTAAGAGTGTTTACCACATTGTCGGCTCAGTTAAGAATAATTATGCGAGTCTTAAAAAGAAAGTGATGACATTATTTGATGTCATCATAAAAGGACGTTTTCACTGTTGAAGCTCAAACCTTACGAAATGTATGTTTATAATCACTCTCATTGAAGCGTAACTCAACCCCACCAATCGTTTGAGTTTGGAAAATCTCACCCCGCCGCCGCCGCTTCCCTCTGGCTTTTAAACACTTCAATTGGGCGATGGCTCAGGCTTTCAAAGACCTTGAGAAAGTCTCAGATTAGAAAAACAGGAAGCTCCTCGTAAATTAACATCTTTAATGTTCAACCAGCACGGTCTCAAAAGGATGCTTCCCATCAGGTTTTATTGACCTTTTTTTTCTTGCACTATTTCCTGTTTGTCACAGATGAAGCCAAGAGGGAATGTCAAAAAGACCCAATAGAGAGCTCACTTTGCGCTCTTTTATCAGTAAAACATATAGACGTGGTTTGACCGTGCTGTGAGCTTCCCGTTCCCCGCGAGGAGATTTATCACGCTCTCTGAAAGCTTAAACGATCGCCCCATTGGACTGAGTGTAAACCCGGTGAGACGCTACAAGCAGAGTGGTGCGATCCTCGTCAGTGCGCCCGTGTTATGTGTGATTATTAATGAGGCTAAACAACATTTTAATGTGGGTGTGGGCTGAGAAAGGGTGAGGGTATTTTCTCAAGTCTTCAAATAAAAGACAATGAAACGCTAAGGAGGCATTTATGTCCATTAATGTGCTTCACACGGCATAATGAGACATACAGGGACGAGGGCCCTCCCTGGCACCTTTTCAACAATTTCCTCCCAGAGTGACGGATTGAGTTCACCGCAAGTTTTCACAGCCTCTCTTCAAAGATTTGCTTTGAATGGAAGTGCTCAAACATGACTGAATTCATGTCGTCTTTCTCCGGTCAGCCTCATAATAACACCGCCGCGTTCGGGGAGATGAAGGTCTGGAAGTGTTTAAGCCCTTTCTGACGAAAATATCTCCTCCATGATTTACTTTGGCTATAACCTTTTTATCTGCTCAAACACGAGACGAGGAGACAGTTGCTTAATGTGAGATCTGCTCAAAGTGCTCTCCCACAGTAATGAAATATATTGCTTTCCACTAACTGGTGCACCATGATCGGCTACCGAGAGGAATTTAATCTCAGAAAGGGTTTACAGCACCGAAGAGGTTTCACTGGAGAGTGTTTTTATTTTTTTTTCCTCGCGCCGTTCAGCCATCTAACAACGAGCACAGTCACTGAAACAGAAACCCTTTTTTCACTTCAGGCTTTTGTTGCCGAGTTCTTCTGTTTGCTCTTGTGATCTACTCAAAGCACTCCGAGTAATATAAGCACAATCACTTGAGTAGTTTACCATAATTGAGCATTAAATTAAATGTTTCAACCTCAAGGAGGTTCACTGGGCATATCTCTTGCGCAAATGTGCGTGTCGTCAGCGTTCAAGAGCGCTCTAACGGGGAAAAATGGATATATACTCGTTCATCGGAAACAAGTTCACAACAATCGCACTTCACATGGGACCATTATCAAGAAGTGTTGATAATTGGCCTAGTCGCCGACTGTTCAAACACGAGGCACGTATTTTCATTCTCCGGCCAATTTCGGCGTAATTGCATCTTACGCATTTGACTGTTTATGCCCCGAGAAGTTTCAATAACGCGTGATTTTTCTCTCTTCAGTCGAGAGCGGGCGAACGGAACAATCATTGTCTATTGAGGAGAACTTGCCGAAGACCCCGACTTGCGGGAGAGAGGAGATGGAGGCAGGAGATACGTTCCCTCAATGGCGCGTGATTTTTCACGGCTCAGACGAGGAAAACAAAGGCGCCACAATCACTGTCATCAAAGAAACATGCGACGGCTCGACGGCGAGAGTGGGAATGAATGGAGAGTACAGGCATGGCTGTTCAGACAAATTAAAATGGAGGAGCACACGCACAAAGAGTTTCATTAACATGATAGCCATCGGAAGAGGCCACTTTTACATGACGGCCTGTATGAAATCACATATTGTGGGTATTTCCTCAGTTATTATGAAGCTTCTGAGTACAAGATGAAAGTGTTGCTTCAGTTTGTTGTGTGAATGTAAGATCAATACCACTCTCATGTCATTTATGTGTGACGTGTGAGATGGCTTCACGCTCACCTCCCCAGTTCTCCAGGCTGAAGAGGTTGCTGAAGTTGTGGCTGACGAACGGCGAGATCTTCTTCAGGTCGTGGGTCCGCACGCGGGTCGCCAGGAGCGACTGGTGGGCATCCCTGAAGGTGGTGTCCATGAGCAACAGGCCTTGGTGGGCGCGCACGGCCTTGGCGAAGCCCTCGGGACCGTCGCGCAGCAACACGTCGCGGAAACCGATGGGAGGGTCGCCTGATGGTGAGGGAGGAAAGGAGAAAAGAGAGGGGAAAGGACGGGAGTTAATGTGGAGAATGATACAGAGGGATAATGAAAGGGAAATAGGTTTGTGGTTGTATATGTGATATAGCAGTTTGCGAGAAATCAATATCAGATGCTAGGAGAAACTTTAAAATGTTCCATCAAACCAGATTGTGCAGATATTTGATAAGAAGAGTCCATACATTTACAGAAAGACATTAATACAAAAGAACCCCGTAGATTTAACTTTTATGAAATGATGGCTGGCAATTACAGTCAGGAAGAAGGCTCCATATTTTTCATACTAAGTGGGCAAGCTACGAGAGTAGCCTTTGACTCTCCAGTCTTAAGCAGCGTATTGACTTTCGACACTGTTCGAGTGCCGTGCAATTTATACCAGTTTAACAAGACACCAGGCAAGCAGGTAAGCGGGTGTTATTAACACGGCATTCTCTCTCAAGTTGTGCTGTTAACACGTCTGCCGGTTGTCATAACTTCTGCTAATGAGGTGGACGCCATCTCCTCTCATTGCTGATCCAATCGCCCGCAGCTCAAGTGCATCAACTATAAAAGAATACAGGAATAATCCGAGCAGCCGGCTTATTAGACACACCACCCACCGATTTTTGAAAATGGATTTCTCCTGCTGACAGTGACTCATGTGGCCACGGCTTTCTAAATAAAGTAAACAGCTACTTGTTTTGTGAAACAACAGATCCAAGTGAATGAGCCTGGTGCCGCATGGTTGCCACATGAGGGCGAACCAGTTTCAGGATGGCTGCTATTGCACTTTTCACGCATCTCTAATTTCTCATCTGGCCTGTGACCCTGCTTTTGGGTCCCAAAATTCTCAAAACACCAGCAACCAGAGAGCAGTCATGCTATTGCAAATTTGAGTATGGTACACACACATGTTCTATTTTCAAAAAGTGTGGAGGCAGCTCCAGATGGATTAAGTTGAAATTATATATTCCTAGCATTTTTTAATCTATATTCTTTGACATATTTCTATGTTTTATATATTACATGTACATTTTGTCCTAAAGCTCTCCAACAACCATGTCTGCGTATCTAGCAGCCAAAGGAGTTCAAAGTAAGGCTACGTAAGAGTCTACAGCCATACTAGAAGTTTGGAAGCATGATGCCGGGAGCAGAACGACACCACCAGCATGCTAACATGATCACAGTAACACTGCTAGCATGCTGATGTTTGGCTGGTGTAATGTTTATCATGTTCACCATCTCTACATTTTAGTGTGCCAGGGTGTCGATAAGTGGCCTTAGATACACAGCCGAGTCTGGTGGGAATGTCTTCAGTTTTGTTGGTGCTGCACAGGATGGTGCTAGATGCAAATTCAGGATCTCAAAGATAACACAATTCATTTGTGGGTGTCAGATCTAATCTATCCAATAGTTTCACTCAACTACAAATCTAAACCTCATTATGGCACCAAGGAGAAACGTCAGGATATCACTTTAGTAATAAAGATTCATCCTCTGGAGACCATGAATGTCTGAACAGAAATTAGCACCAATCCATCTAGCAGATGAGGAGACATTCCAGTAGACTTGCTGGCAGCACTTAAAAAGATGTCTGGGTATCACCTGGTGGGATTCATGCTCTGGAGACCATGAATGTCTCTGCCCAATTTCACGGTAATCCGTCCAATAGTTGTTGAGATATTTCAGCCCGGCCCAAAGTGGCGAGGCATCATTGTCATCCATGGAGCCGTGCTGCTAGCGCGGCTAAAAATAAGGCAAAGAGTAACGCGAGCTGACAGATGAACTAGAAACAGGTAAACCACAAGGAGCAACGTCCATTAAGAGTGTTTCAGAAACCCTGCAGGAGCCACTCTCCGAGGAACCCCGGGATGAAGACTGCTGGACGTGCTGGCATTAGATGAGTGTTTCTGGTTAGCTTACAAGACTGTAATGTCACACACAGGATCACAACATACTGTCACCGCTAAAAGCCTCTACAAGGAGGAATAAAAAACAATCGCAGCGGAACCCCCAAGACACACAGTGCCATTTCCAGTTCATAACAGCCAAACAGTCCTCAAAACAAACAAGTTAAACGTGACAGAGGCCTCTGCTACAGTACAGTATGACCGGCCTTCTATCCTCATCCTCCTCTCTTTCCTCTCCATGCCTGGCAATTAAACACAAGCACAACCGGAGGCATTCAAATATTGGATGTGGAATTGGGATCTATTTTTGCTGCAATGTGTACAATCATCAATCAATTAGACTAGTTAATGAGGTACTATCTGCCTGCCTAGTTGTCCTCCAACCCTCTGCCCCCCCCCGCCCCCTCTCCCAACCCTCCATCTCACATCCTCTGCCTCCTTCCTTTCCCTTCGCTCTTAACCTTTTATTGTTGGACCTCATCCCTGGAAACAAATGATCTCTTGCTGTAATTGTCTGCGAGGCCAGCAGAACAAAATTAATTCCAAACACACACACACACGCACGTAGATACATTCATTCACACACGCAGACAAACGAAATGAGCGCACGCCAGCCGGATGAGCTCTTTGAAATCACACCGCCGTAGCAAATAGATACAGACACTTTGAACTTATCAAGATCTGTGTATAATGTGGACGACTGGGGAACACACCATGCACACAGACACCTGCACACACACCAGAAAAGTGATTTATGCTCCACGTCCTCCTTCCATTTCTCACACCCGTGCAGTCTTACAAACTTGCTTCCCTGTGTTTTCCATACCACTTGTGTGTGACACATATTGCATGAACACAATAGAGGAAATGAGGGCATGTGTGCTGGGACTACAGACACTGAGCAGCGCCCTATGCATGTGACAGTTTCTTAGAGGAAGCTAGCTAGCCTTTGAGTGGATTTATGTGCACGGGCTGTGTTGCACAGAGCAAACACAAAAAGTAGTAGCGAGAAACAAGTCCCAAGTGGTTCCTGCGCTTGACAATTGACCCATTTACACGCAAACACACACACACACACTTTCCTTTGCAATGAAACCACCTCACTCCCGCTCTCCCGGCTCTTTTGCGCCGACTTCGCTCCTCTTTCTCCCGGGCGTGCCGGTGTCATTTTCAAACTGCCTCCCTTGACGTCCCCCCTCACCTGTCTGGTCCTCTCGTCCTCGCGCTCCTTCTCCTCCAGCATCGGCGGCAACGGGCTAATGTGACTTGATAGAGCGAGCCTCGGCCCGCTCAGAGGTATTTTCTTTATTCGCAATTTGTGTGGCTGGAGACAAACTAATAACAGCTCGGCTCGACGTCGCACTGAGCTGACATCTGCCTCCCGAGGAGACGGCTGAATGTCTCGTATCATTGTGTTCAGGAGCCTTTTAATTGGCAGGTCCTGGCGGGACTGCTAATTAGCGCCTTGTTAAAGTCAGGTGCAATGGAAGTGTCAATCAGTTAAGCGTGTACATGTTAAGAGCATGTAGATGAGTTAGTATGAGCTGTAAGACAAATGGACAAAATTCACGCAAGATACTATTGTTACATTTTCACAAGGTATTAACATTAAATTTGGATTACTTGCAATTTACAAGAAGTGTCAAAATACAGCCCGCTGAAACACCTTTGACTGGCAGGGCTGTTGCACAGAATTTCTTTACCTCCACAAAGCTGCATGGCAGGTATGAAACAACTGAAAGAAATGTCTTGATTTGTTTTTTTTTTTATAACAAAGAAAGAAGAAAAAGAAGTTAGTTTGCAGCACGCACACACCAAAGCAAAGAAAGTCCGGAGTATCTTCAGGTTTCAGAAAGCCAAATTTAAGACTGTTTGTGACTCCTTTTAAAAGCTACCTGAAAATGAGTTTTGGACTTTAAAAAAAAAGAGAGAAAGAAATAAAAAGGGGCACAGCAAACAACCGTTTCTGTTTGAAGAAGTCTAATGAAAGCATCAGAAACTGCTGCAGAAACGGGCAGAGAAAGAAAGCGCAGAGACGGAAAATGATTAAGATATCAAGTCCATTTTTTTGCACCGATTTTAGCATGTTCCACCGCAAACTTCCCCCTCTACTTGAATGGAGATGGCGGAGCACAACCGGAGGGGAGGCGGGGAGGAAAAGTAGTCTGTCATTTTTATTAGTCATCCTTCCTAAAGCTAGCTCGGAGGCATCTGGTGATTAACCTCTAGATGTCCTCCATTAAATAAATCCCGGCAATAATTGGAACAAGGTGTACTTCTACGCCATCGATGAACCGCCAGCAATCAGCCTTCACAGGCAACGTTTTAGACTACAAATCCTAATTAGAAAATAATGGCCTCTGAGTGCTTAACGGGCTCTGTCAGGACCGTCCTCGGCCCGTCTGCTTCTCCTCCCCTCGCTCCTCGCTTGGCGGGGAGGGAACTCCGAAAGTGTGGGGTTTTCTTGCAATTCTCCCTCTTTTCGTCTCATCCGCGGATGTGATGTTTTGAGACAGGACAGCGTCGTCTTGATCTTTGCGCTCTCTCTCTCTCTCTGCGGTGGGTGGCACGCTGTAATAATCACTCATCTCTCCCTCATATATCCTTCTCAATCAGTTTGTCTATCCATACCCTGCCTGCCACAGCGTCCACCTGAGCGGCTCCTCCTCGTATAGGGATTATACACTGCCCAAAACCCTCTCTCTCTCCTTTCATAACCCCTTTCTCCTTCCATGCCCCTGTCCCTCCCTCCGCAGAGTGTGATAATACAGGCCTAATCCCTCTCTTCTCTCAATCCCTCCGTCGAATGAAAGAAAGGATATAAGCACATTACAAATCTCATTACTAGGCTTTAGGTATGCCTCTGTGCGTGCCCGTGCTGCATACAACTACCTCGTCGGCTGCTTATGGTACAGTATGTGAGCGTGTGTGGGGGTGTACACGAAGGGTGTCAGCCCCATAAGTGTACCTGATCAGTATAGCGTGTGTCTGTGCATAAGTGTACATGCGCGTGTGTGCGCGCGTGTGTTTGATAAGGAGGCCAGGCGGTGACGGCTTTCAACACAAGATTTGCATAAGTAGACAAGTTGTGGGTAAGCGCGCAGAAAACACTCGCTCGCACGCAGACGTACACAAACGCTGCAGATTATTCCGTCCCATTCTGCTCCGCTCCGTTCCGCCGTGCACGCTTTTTATATGTCGGATTTGATTAGTTACGCCCGATTATGATTCATATTATTCACATTATTTTGTTATAAATTCGTGTTTACCGGGCACGGCGGGGTGCGTGCCGAGGCTTGCTGATAAACACGTCAGATTGATGCAGCTGACTGTTTTCGCTGCTGTCAAAAAGGAGCAGCTGCCAAAATTACTGCCAGTTTAGCGCCCCTCCGCACGGGCAAAACCTGCGAGCGGGAGCGGGAGAGGACGAAAAAGTGCATCGCCGCAAAAACGGCCAGAGACAGGCTGTGACATCGGGCGAAATGAGCCAATTTCTCAGAGGTGTTTTTCTACTTCTTCCTGCGACATATTTAATCGTAAAACTGAGCTCATCTAATCATTATTCTAAAAATGACTATACCAGCCTCAATTTAATCATTCAAAATTCAATAAGACACTAAAGTGGGGAAAGAGAAACCCGCAGAGCTCGACTCCAGAGACTCTTAAGTGGCTCGACAAGCTCATCAGAGGAGCCCAGGCTTGGCCCTCGGCCTCTCCCCCGCGAGACTCCAGGGGTGCTGGTGCGGAGCAGGAGGGGGGGCGCGAGGCACACAACTTTCTGCCGTCGCAAACAATGAGCTGCAAACCCCTCTCGCCGCTGTACTCACAGCTCAGCAGAGCACTCGGGGCCAAAACCCCTTCTCCTCCCCGAGTGCTAAACTGAGCCATTTAGGAAGGCCTTTTCCGCCTACAGCTATCAGACTGTTCGACAGCCCATTTGTCATTCGGCGGGTGCTTTTATCCAAAGTGCCCTACGGATCCACAAGTGTTTACATTTTTAGCATGGCTGCCCGCGGGGGAAATGAAACCCATCACCTTTGCAGTGGCGGTGCCTTGCTAAATTAGTCCAAATGTAATAAATGCAATAAGGGTGATGCATTGTGATGTTGTTATGCTAACAGTCCATGACATTTCCTGGTGACACAACACTTCTTTTTATAGGTTTAATGTAGTATTCAATTATGAGTCGTCCAACACGCTGAACTACACTGTGAAAACAGGTTTTTAATCATGTCATTGCCACATGCTTTGGTGCTGAGTCAAATCGGAACTTCCGATTGGTGGATGAGAAAGGGGGCTAGCTGTGAATAATGCCCGACAGGAGGCGAGCTGCGTGCCGCCATTGGCTGAAGTGCGCTCCATCGACTCACCCATGGTGACGGGAGGGATGACGGGGTCTGTGGAGGAAGGCTTAGCCTTGACTGGGATGGGTGTGGTTGGTCCATTTACCATCACATGACCTGGATATGAGGGTAAAAATAGAGAATGCATGTCAGACACAGTAAAGACAATAAAGAAAAAAGGGCTATTAAAAAACAGCAGCCCAGAGGCTAGTGAGGATTATGGTCACATGTTTATGTGAATATTTCACTCAGATTCTTGTTTAATGTCAAGTGTTGAGCGGCTCCTGCTTTCCCCTCTGGCTCGCTAGAGGGCTGAGCTGGTCAGACTGTAGTT
>JBCAUF010000092.1:16214422-16230241 GCA_038406115.1 Haemulon aurolineatum
TTATTACAGGTCCCTTCCTTTGCCCTTTTTCTTTCCTCCCGTCTCCGTCGTCCAACTATGCCGCGTTCACGTGCTCTCCGACTTTTGAGTGCCCGAGTCTCAAATGGACTTTCAAGACTATAGGGGAGAGTGTAGCGAGCTGCCACTGCCCACAACCTTTCTGAAAATACTCGTTAAAAACACATTATTATTTGTTAGTCGTAATAATTAATTAATGCGTAAGAGGCATGTTAGTGCTGTAGCTGGTAGAGTTGGAGAACAACCTTGGGTAGTTCATCCTATAAAAATCAATGAAATTACTCGATAAAAATCTTAGATTCAAAAATTACAGTAAAAGCGTGCTGCATATGTCACAGAAATAATATATGAGAACAAAATTGACATATTCTATCACAAAATTTGAGTCATGCTATCAATTACAATATTCTCTAGGCATATGGAGGCCTGAAGTGCCACTGTGGCTGCTCACAAAATTTCTAACATATCTAAGATATTATGTATATATAACAATATATATATATAGATATATATATATATATTATATCTTTGTGTATTTTTTGAGAAACATGTATGTACGCTATAACATTTACAAACGGACCATGGACTGATTTGATTTAATTCAACGTACTTTTTTTGTTGTAGTTGTTTGTTTTTTCCTCCCTCACTTCCCTGGTTGTCTGTTGTGTTAAAGATAAATAAAAAAATAATTGAAAAAAAAGTTTAGTTGTAAGTTAAACATTTTTGTATTTAAAAAAAAAAAAAACTAGCACAGAGTTGTGTTTCCAATACCCAATAAATGTTGCTCAGAGCAGGGGTAGAGGTAAACAATTCAGGTCCTTCATATAAATATTCCATTGCAAATAGAAGTCCTGCATTCAGAATGTTAGAAAGTAAAATTAACTGAGAATTAGCAGAGAAATGTAGGCTACTGACAATGTCAAAAGTGAAAGTACTCCAGTATGCAGCAGAATGACTCCCCGCCCTGTGTGTTATTGGCTACTATTATATTATCAGATTACTGCTAGTGGTGCATTAATGTGTAAGAGGCCTTTTAGTGTTGGAGTTGGTCGAGCTGGATATTGTTTTAGCTACTTTGCACAGCTCTGTGTAGTTCATCCTAAAACAATCCACCACCAATGTGTTATTTTTCTATAAGATCATTGTTGATTTTGTATCTAAAACATGCCACCAAACTTTATCATTGATTTTAGACACAAATCACCATTTGCTCCCTTTGTATTATATCAGTCATGTATCAGCAGGGTCTTGTCATTGGTTGCAACAATGTCACCATGCTACTCACAAAGACATTCCTCATTAGCATAACGTGTATATTGATTTCATTATTTTTATTGTACATGGCACAGAGAATTGAGCTTTTATTGAAGTTCCTGTGGAAAAGTTTCTTGGCAGCGGTGGGATTCGAACCCACGCCCCCGAAGAGACTGGAGCCTTAATCCAGCGCCTTAGACCGCTCGGCCACGCTACCACATATCGGCATGATATGCATGCATCTTTCGGATTATTCCGACAGTACTTGAAAGCAGCACCGCTTTAGCGCGAATACGGTTTCCTTGTTTGGAAAGTGACGACAGACCCTCAGAGGGCCGGTCAACTTCACGTTTCATCGGGATAACCTTTGGCCCCAAAAGTCATTTCCGTATTATATTCATTGAAAGAGTCAAGTTTAAAACATCACATTGAACGCATCGCATTAACCAACGGCAACAAACGCCACATTTAATGTAACACAATTAACAATGATTTGATTACAACAAACTCAGTGAGCATTTGGAACCCATTACATCCCGCCAGCAGCCAGATATTTATTACATTTCACTTTAATCTCTAATCTTAATTCAATAGGCTATCCATTGTCTCTGATGTTCCCTTTGTAAATCTCATATAAACCCACCAGTCAGACACACCAGAATGTGTTAAAACTGGGGCAATGTGTTTATATTGAATAGTGAGTGTAATTATCTCCATTAAACTTGTATTTATAGTTCTGCTGTCATGTGTGTATGTATGCCATGTTTATATTAATTGCATAGATATCCATATGTATATATATGTATGTCTGGATTGATAACCGTTCCTCTGCACAAGCAAACGATTGGATGAATACAGGTACTACAGCAGACCAGAGGGAGATACTGTGCTGACTCATGTTCCACTTCATTCCCTAATATCAAAACAATACACACTTACTCACACAAAAATGCTTATTTACACCAGTTAATATTAAACCACTGCCTCTGGACTGCTGCATTGTATTACACTGTGTCATATGAGCCACGCTGAGGACATTTATACTCTGTCTGTGGGTGTGTTTTTGATAACCCTTTCCACTTGACACAAGCTGAGATAGAATAAACACCCACTAATATAGGATCTAATACAGGCTTTGCGTTTAACATCTGTCTTCATCATGGTAGAGAGCAAGGCATGTGTACCTGAGCGGATGGAGGCATCAAATTGCACTTAAAGTTGTTCCACTTGAACTGAATTGGATGCAGACTCTGATGATTGATGTAGGCTACTTTTGTTTGGGTTTAAGACTTCAAGCTCAAATGTCGACAGCAAGCAATATCAGTAAAATCACCATAGTGTCTGAGCAGTACCATTATTCACCGTCAGAGGAGCTCCAGGACTGGACTACATTTTAGAGTGGATTTTTCCCTGTTAACACCATATTTTGAGATGAAATGGTCCAAACCGTCCACGGTAGAAGCAACAGATTGCATTACCGAGACTGAATCATGCAGCTAATTACAGTAGAGGTTTTGTGAAGTAATCACTCATTTGTATAAATCCCATTCAGTGCTGTGGGTCACAGAGATCATGTATTGTGCATCAATTATGACAGAGGCCTGAAGTGCAGTTTACATTTTTCACAGTGTTTTGATAGACCGATACCAAGATTATATTCCAAAAAAAGAGAGAAAAAAAAAAATGGAGGCATGTATCAATAATTTAACTGTCATCATAATGGCAGAGTGGCAAGCAATCTTTCTAGTTTCTAAGTCTTCCTGTCTAAAAACTCTGGGACATATACTGTTAAATTTATGAATTAAATATGGGAAAGCATCCAAATTAGAATAAAGATTATAGTAATTATTAGGTCTCTTCAAAATTATCCTAGAAAGGAGGGGCTGCTTTTGTGTTTCGAAAATCTCATAATTGTGATTATTTTTAATCTTGCAATTATTCCCGGACTACCAGTAGAGGCAGGAAATGTTCCCAGGGATTCATGGATGAAATAAGATCCAGGCATCTGAGCAGCAGTTCATCACAGTCACCACTAGGTGGTGATGTGGAGCATGAAATCACATCATGAAATCATTCATATTGCAGCCCTGTATGCCATCCAAACCTAGAATTAAGCCGCAGACAGAATAAAAAATGAGCAGCTATAGAAGATATAGGCTTTAATTTCAGCTCCTACACCCTTAGCCTCCATTTCTGTGTGCTCGTTTGCCAGCTCCTACTGACAAACTGTAATTGGCTGGTGAGGCTACTCACCCTGCAGCATGACAGATTCCACATATTTTTTCATTAGGTCATGCTATAGGTCCCTGTGAGAACATTACAGGACCACAGAGTTATTCCAAAAGAGACAAAAGCATGAACTCACCAGTGAGTACAGAAACACACACTCTAGCCTACAGGGATGAATAAAAGTTGTTGCATGTTGTTGACCAATATATCACTGTACAGTTTTTATCTGCTCCAGAGCTGAAACAAATTATTATTTTCTCAAAAATGTCAGAAAATGTTTGTCACTATTCCTCTAAGCCCAAGGAGGCACCCTCAGTTTTCCATTCCAACCATTCAAAACCTAAAGGCATTTAATCTATCATCATATACTAGAGGAAGAATTCATTATAAACTGTACAACCACTGCTCCAAAAGAATTAGGGAAACACTTAATCATCATCTTAATCATCACAGTATAACACAAAGTCATTCATCAATATCTGTCCATTTGTGATTGTGAATGAAAGTGACAACAGGTGCAATGAGGCAAAAGCAAGACCACCCCCAAAATGGAATGGGTTAATGTGTGTTGGCCACAAGAAATCACTCCTTCCTCATGTTCCTGACTGATTCTTCTCTACTTCTCATAGGGTCCATGTCACAACTGGCAGCATGAGGAGGCACGTGCAGCCCAATCTGGTTGCAAACGTGCCCCAACTCCTCCAGATTTGCACATCCAAACGTGTCTCTCAGCACAATCTCAGGAACATGGAGGAGAAACCAGGAGATGCTATACGAGGAAAGTGCATCAGCCCAGCACTGAGGGTTGCATTGCCCTCATTATGATAGCCAACAGAACCCTGACTGCTGTCAGGCACCTCAGAGTGACTGTCAGACCTGATGCTGGTGCAGTGGTCTCTGGTTTCCTCCTGGTGCAGAGCTATGCTGGCCTCATGTGGCCAGAGTGTGTAGGCACTTCCCGGATGGCTGATGCTGGCTCTGATGTTTCCCCTGATCTGAATCCAACTGATCGTCTATGGGGCAGTTATGTATCAGCGCATCTGACGGCGCCAAGAACCAACGCAGACTGTCCAAGAGCTCACTGATGCCCTGATCCAGGTCTGGGAGGAGATCTGCTGACTCATCAGGAGCATGCCAACGTTGTCTGGAGTGCATACAGGCAGGCGGGGGCATGAACAGAACACAAAACTAGAGAGGAATCAGTCAGGAGGGAGCTGTCTGTGGGCAATGCACGCCCATTTTTGGGGTGGTCATTTTTAGCCTCTCCTTGTCACCTGTTGTCACTTTTATTTGCACCAAAACAGATGAAACTGATTCTCAACCACTTGTGCTTCCTAAATGGACAGAGTGATATCCCTGAAGTAGAAGTGACTTGGAGTTGTTACTGCGACGTTTAAGTATTCCCTTCATTTTTTTTAGCAGTGTGTCATAAGAGGAACAGCAAATTCTTGGCTCTTTCTGCTAGGTCTTTATCCAGAGGGACATAGAATAAAGCATCATGAAAAAATGTTCACAAGTATGTGTTCCCTTCAAGCAAAAAGGACGTATCATGGAAAAGCTTTGGTAAACCCGCTATTGCTGTGTGGTTTAGAGAACTAACTTCTTGTTTACCTCTGGAAAAAATGTCCTATACTCTTAAGGACAGATAGGATGTATTTCAAAATGTATGGGGTCGCTTTACCACTTACATGAAGGACAAGGATTTGTCGCATCTGTTGGATGAGCCTGGAACAGTTTAGGTACACCCTCTACACGTTCCACTGCTCTCTGGAATATATGATATTGCACTTTCTGTGGACTCATGATCATGTGCCTGCATCGGGGAGGCCCTCAGACCGCCACGTTTCTGTCTTTGTTTTGTCTTGTTGATATGGTTGTATGGTTATATGGAGCAAGTGTGTATAGTACAACAAAAATTTTATCTGAAGATGTGTGTTTGTGCCTTTGTGTCATTTTGCACACTTCTCTGTGGTTATTTGTTCTTGTAAAATGAAAATCCAATAAAGACATTGTTAAGAAAAGAGGAAGAGCAAATTTTCTAATTCGAGAAGCCGGAGGCAGCAAATGTTTGGCATTCTTCAAAAATGACTGGAAACAACTAATCAATGAAATAAACAATAAAATATAGTCGCTGATTGATTTTTTACTGATTAAATTATTGACTCACAGTTTCAGATCTACAGTAATACCACTTGTTATGTCTTCTACACTTGACCCAAATGTTTCTGTTTGGAGGTGCAGAGACTCTGGGCTCTCTTGAACACCTCAGCACACACTTTGCATTGTTTCATCAGTTTGACACTTCACCGTTTCCCCTAATTTGATGAAAAGTGCCACTTAACCTGATTTCGAACTGACGTTTAAGGCGCCTCCCACACAGATTAAAAAAAAAATACAGTGGATTCTTCCATAAATAACATCACTGTGTAGGATAACAGACAGAATTTCTTGTGAATTTTCTTTTGGCAAGCAAAAATAATTATTTGCGCATACTGTAGCTCAGAAATTTTTCCTGTTTTTGTTGTAAAAATAAAGCTTTATGGTCATGTCTGTATTATGTTGCCTAATCTCAAATGTTAATAAGGTCAGAAGAAAAGGAGAGGGGAAAAGTGTTTATGTTGTGTCTATCGATATTGTTCCTCCATATACATCAGTGGGGCAACAGAACAAAAGGGTTAAATATGACTCTGAGGACTGTGAGATGGCCACCTTCACAAGCCTACCCACTTTTTCATAATGCGAATAAAGGCCTTGTATTGGGGGGCTCTCTCTCTTTCGAACACACACACACAGCAGCCAGCAGCCCACCCTTACCCCCCCTCCACCCCTCCAGCACACAGATGGCCCAGTCTCTAAACCCCGCCTACAGTCTTTTGTCTTCAGGGAATCTGTCTCTCGGCTGTCGGTTGAAAATCTATTTATCTCACGTGTCAGTAGGGGGCGCGACGAGGCTCCGCGAGTGTGTGCAGAGGCCTGATGCTCATTGTGAGAGCTGCGTGCAGTCACACACACCGACTGAACACCAACACATCAACTCATTGTGCGGCTGAGACGTGACTCTTTGTCCCACTATACCTGCACGTTTGAAGACTTTCTGTACATCCTCTCTGGGGTGTGTTAGCTCGCAGGAGTGAATCATGTAATTCAAGCCCCCCCCACCCTCCACCCACACATATACTGGTACACACACACACACACACACGCGTACATGTTCTCTTGTAGACCAAAGATTGGTTTGTAGACAGACAGAGGAGGAGGTGAGGAGGAGAGAGCGATAGGGGCAGATGAGGGAGAGTGGGGGGGAGGAGGATGAGAGAGGGAATCAACAGATGCAGCGTGGAGAGGAGCAGAGGGGAATGGTGGACGGGGATGAGGCCTCTCTTCCTCACAGTGCAGCCCCGCAGCACAGAATCGCAGCACATAGACCGGACGTCCGCCCCGCTTGGTTGCTCTGCGTTTTGTCAGGGGGGGGCTGGGGGGGGTGAACTGGTTGCACGGCGTGGCTTCAAATGTCTGGCGTGTGTCTCCAACAGTGGAACTTCCTCCATATCTGTCCAATAATAGGAGATGATTTATGGCTGGAAGGCCTCACAGCTTTCAACTCCACTTAAAGACCCATATTTACCCAGTCTGGGTTTCAGCGGAGACTTTTAGCCTCATTTGATAATGTACTCTAGAGGTTATATGACGGGCGTTTCAAACTTAAAGACAAGTCTGTCTGCAAGAGTATCGATATGGAGGATGTTTTTGGTTCTAGCAAGGGTGGGGTCTCAGGATGGTGATGTCAGCCCAGAGTTCATGAGGAAAAACTAAATTATCTCAACAGTTGTTGTGGCCAGATTGCTATTTAAGTTGCTCTGGATAATTCCAATATGATCCCTGAGAGACGATGCTGAACGATATTGGTGACCCTCCACTAGCTCCGCCCTCAGGACAAAAGGTTTTGTATCACAAAACTGTATCACAAAACCTAAAAGCTGCATTGTTTTGCAGTTCTGTGTAAATATTCATGATCCCAGTAGGATGATCCCTTTCCATGTGTAGTTAACTGAAAGATTGCCATGGAGTCTATTATGAATATTCATGTTTTTCTGATTTTCGTTGTGACCTTTCTTTTAGCACTCTTTTACAGTTTACTGTAGTTCCAAAGTTTGTTACAGTTTTGCAAATTGGACCAAAAGCAAAACAAGTGAAATCACTGGGGCACTGTGGCTGTGACAATGTCACCCATATAATGTCTGATATGGGTTATATTTAGTTACAGTCAATGGTCATATGACATACAGCAGCTCACTGGACCCTCGAGTGTGATCAAATTCCATGCTGTCAAATATAATAGAGTATACTGTTTTAGCACACAGAAAGCTAAGGGCTAACCTTTTTATACAAACAGCAAACAGTACAATAAATATACCGGTTCATGTCACTCAAACTGCAACATTACTCCCAAATACACTTTTGAATAGACATCAAAATATTTTTTTGATAATAATTTTTACAATTGAATATTTGTCGGTGTCTTGTTTGTTCCCCGTGTCTGCTGTTAACACAACATCTGCATTTTCTGTGAGTTGCTCCCGAGAATAAAAAGTCACTGAATGCATATCAACACATATGTATTATAATGTTCATTTGTGCAGCCTTGGGCTGAAAAGCTGATTCTAGATCTGTTTTTGTAAAGTTTCAGTACTTTCGAAGCAGATATATTGTTTTAACATGCAACATACAGTATTGATACATACAGTACTGATAGACACTTTTGACAACTACTAACTACAACTGATCCATCTAGACCTCGCCAATCCACAACTGAATTTAGGCACAGAGAGCATCTGGAAAGAGAATCATTCTAATTTTTGTTCAGTTTTTTTCAATAAAGATGAATTTCAGGCCGCCTATTATGAAGGAGTTTCTAATCATTTGTCTCACGGTGCAAATACACAATCTTTTACATTATTATATAATTTCAGCTTGACTCTACATACTATGCTCTATATTTGTGTCATGGACGCCTGTGTGAGACTCCAGTGAGTCATAATGTGTCATCCGGTGCAACTTCTGTGACGATGTCTTGGCATGAGCGCATAAAAAGATGATCATGAGCAGGCAAAGGGCATCATGTTACTGTACCTACGTCAAGGTGAGTAATACAATACAGAGTATTTTGACATACATCCTGTATGACAGCAGCCGCCTAATGAACAGGGGAGGAAGAGGAGCTCGATCTATCACGTCTGATTCTAGAGCATCTCCGGAGATAACAGAGAAAGTCAGAGGATTCATGGGAGGGAGGGATGGGAGTCAGGGTGAGGTGCAAGGGAAGGAGCGAGACAGCAGACAAAAGTGAGAGGAGCAGACAGATAGACGGGCAAGAAGTAGGGACGAGACAGGTGGAGAGAGAGAGAGAGAGAGAGAGAGAGGGGAGGGAGAGAGAGGAGGGGGTGAGGAGAGAAGTGGAAGCAGGAGTGAGCTGAAGGGAGAGTGGGAGGGACACTCAGCTCTGAGAGATCGAAGAGAGACCGAGCGAGAGGAGGAGGAGGAGGAGGAGGGGAGGGAGAGAGAGACGGAGTGACGAATGGAGAGGAGGACAGAGGAGGAGGAGAGGGGAGCCGAGAGGTGAGGCGAGGGAGGGAGGCAGGGAGGGATGGAGCAGTTGTTCATTAGTGAGGGAGGGGAGAGACGGTGGAATGGTGAGTCCCATGGACACTGACTAATGAGAGGAGAGGAGGGAAGGAAGGAGGCGAGGAGAGGAGAAAAGGAGGAGAAGAGAGGAGGAGGAGAGGAGGTAGCAGGGGTGAAAATGAGCCCCGGGGAGGGAGGAAGGGGGAGGAAAGAGAGTGTGTGTGGCGGGGGGGGGGGAGTAGAGGTGAGCGAAGCGAAACTGCTCTACTGTGTCACCGTAGGGGGAGGTTGGGGGGAGGGGAAGGGAAGAATTTGCACGTACGCGCGCACACACACACACACACACACACTGTTCAGATCGAAAGCGACACGAGAGGAGGACGACAAGAGGTGGTGGTGGTGGGGGGGACAGGAAGGAGGAGGGGTGAGGAAGGAGATGGAGAGCAGGAAGGAGGGGAGGGAGGCAGGAAAGACAGAGAGGAGAGGAGCACAGACAGTGAGAGGAGAGAGAGAGAGGGGGGAGGAGGAGGAGAATTAGGGCAGATTTTCAGGAGAGGGGAGGAGGAGGAGGAGGAGGGAGAAACTATTTGAGAAGGAGACGAAAGAGAAGCAAACAGAGGGGGAGATCAAAACAGAAAGAAGTGCAGGGAGAGGAGGTGCAGAGAGAGGAGCAGGAGGCAGGAGTGCGGAGCGATAGAGGAAGAAAAAGAGGGAGGATGATGAACAAGAGGAATGCTGAAGGAGGTGGAGATGAGGTGGGAAAATGAGACTGGGATGATGATGATGATGAAGAAGAAGAGGTGGGGAAAAGGAGGAGGAGGTGGTGATGCCAGAGAGAAGAGAAAGCGAGAGTGTGTGTGTGTGTGTGTAGAAGGAGAAAAAGCTGGAGGAGTGTGTAACAGGCTGTTACATGTCAGCAGCAGGCACTTGTGAAGGTAGCAGCAGGTTCCGTGTGTGTGTGTGTGTGTGTGTGTGTGTATGTGTGTTACTGTGTTTATTGCCTGCATCAGGTGTGAGGACATCTTCTATTCTTCTCACACACACACGCACAAATATCCACCTATGCACGCATACACACAACACACCCGCAGCGAAACTCTTTGAATTGTTCGACATTTTAAATAAATAATAAATAAAGCAAGTACATTTTGGCAGTTTATCTGAGTCATTGTTAGTTCATGCACAGAGTCATGTTCGCTCTGAGACACACACACACACACAGAATAATTCGGCTGCGCGCACAGACACGCGCGCGTGCACGTTAGGTTCAAATGTGCCCCACTCTCCTGCCCTTCTCTCCACCATGCATACATCAGTACAAGTCTGGACAGCCTGCCTCAGCACAGAGATGCACATCTGACGAATCCCTCCGCCGACACACTGGCAAGTAGTCCCTAATTTATGGGATTTTGATAGATGGCAGATTAAGAGTCTGTTTCTACAAAATATAAGTGCATCCTCTTTCTGCTTTTCTTTAAATAAGGTCAACTGTGGATAATAATAAATATTTTTCATTTGAATAAGCAGGTGGGTAATTTTAAAAGCTGCTTTGTGCCAAAGCCTTCCAGTTCGTTATGCTGGTGAAATAAAATTACTGTATCGTGTCAAAATACAACCCAGAGGTAAAAATGTAAAATTAAGAGTAGCTACACATAATAGTTTTAGAGGACTACTTTTCGTCAATCCAAACGGCTGGTTGGGAGAGGCGAACGCATCGGGGCGGACGTCCACCTCACTTTTCCCCGGGTGTTGTCCGTCTCCCCGGCACACTACCATCTATCCATGCAGTTCACTTCATTGTACCGACCGCGCTCATCAATTAGACGAGAATTAAGCCGTTTTGGATGCAATAATTGTGTTTTGGCACTTCGAAGAGGATTATAACCCGCGGACGGAGGCGCCGACAAGTTTTGAGTGCGGCAAAGCGGAGAGGAACGCGACACAGGTACGGTGTGACTGTTATCTCCACTTCCAACTATTGACGTTACTAATGTAACGCGAGGGGTACTAGCCGTGAGCTAACCGGCTAACGTTAGCATCCCGACGACCAACTAGGTTTGACTTCAGACTGCACTTTGGAGAATGGGGGTGTCGTGAAACGTCGCCCGGTTCTTATTGTTCAGCCCCCCCAGAAATCACTTGGACCGTTCAAACTGATACCGTCCCGGCAGAGACCAACAACTTGAGTTTTATTAACCCTGAGAGCGAGTTTTTTTGTTACTCCGCGCGGCAGCGGCAGGAGCGGCAGCGGCAGCGGCGGTAGTAGTAGCAGCAGCAGCTGAGCAGCAGCAGTGGCGGTAGCGGTAGCGGCGGCGGCAGGAGCGGCAGCGGCAGACAGGAGCGTCAGTCGTAGTAACAGCGTGGGGAAAACAAAAGGACTTCAAAGTCTGACACATAATACACATGACTGCTGAGGAAAAGCTGTGGAAATGTTCATTTAAGCGAGCAAACGTTGCTCAAATATCACCACCTCTTTGTTTTTGTGAGGTTTGATAACTATTGAACTAATTTAGATAAAAACAAGATTTAACCCATTATGAAAGAAAACATAAAGAGCACTCCCTATACCAATGTTGTAGCACTAACCTCTATCAAGTGCCAAAAAAGACTTATTAAACTAAATCCATCAGATCCATGAGCACATTATTAGTCACGTTCGGACCTTATTTGTCACTGTGAGTCAAACATGATGCATTCATGATGAGAGCTGCACAAGCATTTATCATACAAAACAAATTATTTAAATTTTAACCTGAAACTTAATCAACCGTTTCTAGCTGGTATTGTGCTGCGTGGATTGGTTTTGTGGCATTATGTGGCATAATTCATAATCAGATCAGCTTTCCAAATAATGAAAGTTAAGGAGCAAAAAAGTTCCTTCTGGTGGTGAGAGGTTGTGAAAATGAATTAGTAAGCATAATCGGGGTGGTTGGCAGCACAGTATTAGCACACATAGACTCTGACAAGTGGAGTTAGACATTATGTGTTGGAGTTGAAGCTCTCATTGTTACTCATAGGAGTTGATTTCGCAGAGATCGAGGCTACCGCAGCGGTGATCGAGGCTACCACACAACCTAAAACTCTTATGTGAGAGTGATGAGGGGCGGGATTATAGGCTACATCTTCGTCTCCTTTGTGGATGTAGCTTCAGCGGATTTGCCAAACTTTAACTTTAATCGATTTGAAGGTATAAACGGGTAGATATTCGTCTTAGGTTCGGGTGATGTGAGTCTCCAGCGAAGTTAGACGGGACAGCTGTCGTAGCTGTAGTTGTGGGGGCCACCGCGACGGACAAAGACCCCCAGAGAGAGCCTCAGACACTTGTATTGTCTACAAGGGAGTTTGGTAAATGTGATTTAATCTCTCGGCGTGGATAGATCCCCCCCCCCCCTCAACCCCCTACAGAAGCCCGGATCGTGTTTCATCTGGAGAATATGAGTTAAATAAGTTTAATGTCGCGCTTTAACCTCGCTTAGTTCAACTTAAAAACCACCGAAGGGGAAGTTACTGCTCCGATGGTGAAAGAAAGCAAGTGTAGCCTGGAGATCAGAGGGTCTGATCGGTGTTTTCATTCTCTGATCGGTCAGTGATGTCGGTCATTGTTTGTGGTCACCTGTCGTCTGTCCGTGTGTGAGTACGAGGAGGGACTTCTGATGGCTCACTTTGTGCTGTTGTCCTGAGCTGACCGTCTAGTCTTTTGTGCTACTGTGAGACTCAACTGGCCTGGAGATATTACAGAGAGAGAGAGAGGGAGACAGAGAGGAAGCAAACGGGGCTTGGCCACGTAATGATATAGCACTGACTGTGGATGACACTCAAAATGAGAGCCCCCTTCATGCAGCAGTAGGGCCCTCATGTTGCCCACTGCACGCCCCCCCCCCCCCTCCATGTTGTTTTTCAGATGCCTCCACTTGTTAGCTGCGCTGCTGAGAGCACATCCATAGCATGTGTGTGTGTGATGCTGTGTGTATGGTTTGTTCAAGACTGTGACTTGCTCAGATTTTCATACTGCGACTGGAAATGATGTCAGGCTAAAAATAGGACTTCACATTTTGGACATCTGAATAGTGACTTTGAATATAGACAGACAGAAAACATGAGGCCACTCAGGCAAGTGCAAAGGAGCATCACCTCTTCATACATACTGAAATACTAAGCAACTAATGGTGACTTTCATTATTGATCAATTTATTGACTAGCTTCTTGATTAATCAAATGGTGAACAATTAAAGCCCAAGTTAACACATTGAGTCAGTGTATGAGTCTCATCAGTAGTCAAGATTTCACATATTCAGTTTCTGATCAGAAGACAAAGCAAATATTCACATTTGAGAGGCTCAAGCAAGAGGATTTTATGATGAGTCCATTATCAAACTTGTTGCAAATTTTCTGTCAGCCCCCAAACAAATGAATGATTTCAGCTCCAGCTTTCAGCGTCCTTCCTTTCTTTGATTAGGATCCCCGTTAGTCGCAGCATCGCTGCTTCCTGGGGTCCGAAAAAAGTAGTAAAATACACTTAAAGTACAAAATATAACAACATAATACAAAGAAAACAACATATGCACATATACTCAAACATAAACACATACATATACATGTTGTATACAAACACCCACACACATCACACTACCTACATCCACCTAACCACACAAAAAAGCCAGCAAACCTTAGAACAAGCTTACCTCTTCAGCTATTGTATTGTAGATATTAAATATAACTTTTCAACTTTTTTAAAGTAGTTTTCTGAATTGATATATCAGAATGCCGTTCCATGGGGCTACAACTTTTAAATTGACTTTTAAAACAATTGATCTGCTCATATTCTCCAATAATAGCTTGGTTTGTAAAATGTAAGAAAAAAAACGAAGAATGGCCTGAGAACAGTCCACTTTACTAGAGCATAAGATGACATCTTTATGAAATCAGCAAAATGTAAAGATATTCAGCGTGCTGTCCCATAAGACAAAGAGAACCACTCTGAAAATGGACTGAAATGATAATCAATCACAGTGATGTACCTTGCAGATCATATATCAATATCAGTCGTATCAATAGTGTTTCTTAAACGGTGATTAGGGACACTAAACAGCCCTGTGCTCTCTTTATGGATTGCCTCCATCATGACAGGAGCTTGTTCTTAATGAGCTGCAGGGACAAAGGAAGACTCGAGTTAATCAGTTTGGGTCCTGAGGATGAGCAAGACGAAGAAGTGCCCGTGGAGTTTAAGTTTGAGCCTAAAGTCAGCAAGTAGTAGAATATGCCTTTAGCCAATAAATACGGGCCATGCTATGGCATCCCCACCACCTACTCAACTGATAACAGTGTACAGTTATTTTGATCAGAGAGATACAAAGTCCTAGAGGGACCCTGAGAGCCGGTGAGTGATAATGAGAGAGACGTGGGGAGATAAGTGAGAGCTGTTGAGAGTGGAGGGGCTCTCGCAGTAAACCAGAGTTTGGAAAATAGACTCCGCTCCAGGGAAAATAATGGGAGTTCTTCCAAGGTGGCAGCATAAGGTGCCATTCGACTTTACAAGAGTGAATAAGGTTTTACAGGGTTTCAGTGAAAACAAATAGTGGCCGGCTCGCTAATGAAAAGCCCTCACTGATAGGTTTATGGCCGATTAAATCATCCTTAAGACAGAAACTGTATTTCGCCGATGGACGGCGGGCACGTAAACGTGCCGGAATTTTGATTTTTACGGCCCGCGTGCGTTTTTTTTTTGTTGCAGCCATGCCCTCAGTGATGGAGCGCTCGGGGGCCGGGGTCCTGTCCAGGAGCAGAGCCAAGACCGTAACCAACGGCAACAGCCAACCACACTCGGAAGAGGAGAGCAGCGACGAGGAGCATGCCCATGGTAGGCACACACATACACATCAAACTGAAACATAATCTACTGACTCCATCTGAATTCAACTCTGGCTAAATTAAGGGTTGATTCAGCTACTTAAGTGTCTGTGTTTGATATTCTTACATGAACTATGCACATTTCTAACAATTATTTTCATTATCCACTAATCTGTCAACTGTTTTCAATGTAAATTACTGTTTAAAGACCAAGGTGATGTCCTGAAGTGCCTAATTTTGTCGACAACCAAAAGATACTCATTTAGTGTCACAGAATGGCAAAGAAACCAGAAAATATTCACATGTAAGAAGCTGAAATCAGAGAATTAAATCAGGAAAAGACTCAGAAAACAGTAATCAATTATCAAAATAGTTGGTGATTAATCCAACAGTTGACAACCCGTGGACGATTTGCTGCAGCTCTGTGCGTTTCCATTGTACAGACACATCACGCCAGCTGTTCCGGTTGCATTCATTGCATTGCTGCAGTGCTTCTCCAGTCCCTCGCACACTGCTCTCCTCTGTCGTCTCCTCCTTCTTCTCTCCTCCAACCCCCCCTTCCCACTCTCTCTCTCTTCCATCCTTGTTATCCTCTGCCCACATGCATCTTTCCTTCCTCCATTCTCTCCTTCAACCCACCGACTTTGCCGTTGATCTTTTCATTTTTGAGCCGTTATCTGGCGCGGCGCACATTGAGTAAAGATACACGACGAGATCAAACACGGCAGTTTAACTTCTAACCAGCGTCCTTTTGATCCATCTTTTATTTTTCCCCTCATTTCCCTGCCTCCTTCCTCCCTCCATGCCCCTTTCTTTCCTCCCATCCAGTTTTCTTCCTTCTTTACCCCC
>JBCAUF010000092.1:16299860-16314793 GCA_038406115.1 Haemulon aurolineatum
TGTGTGTGTGTGTGTGTGTGTGAGCCGGCAAGAACAAATGTGAGCGTGATGGAGTGAATGATCTAGCGTGTGAGTGTGTTTGCAGCAGGTTTCTCTGTTGCTAGGGCCCTGGCTAGCTTTGTCTTTCTGTTCATCTGCCTAGTGACTGGTCTGGTAAGGAGAGAGGCATAATTTATGGTTTCCTGGGCGTAACAGCGACGTGTACGTGTGTGTGTGTGTCTGTGTGTGTGTGTGTGTTATAGATTGGCTACAAGATGACTCATTCACAGGGATCATGAATAAAGACGGGCAAAAAAAGGTGAACGCTGGAATCTTAGAAAACATCTTGGGCGACATACCCGTGTCAATACACTCACACATCCAGTGTCTCGCTCTAATCTATATTGAATTTCCAGCTCGGCAGCTTGCTGGGAGATCCTCTGTGAGGCTCTCACACTCCCAAGGTGTCAGGTGAAATACATCAAACTGTGCACGGCTAACCTCATATTTCCAATACAGTGTTTGCTTTGTCTCCCCGTTGCTGTGGCGCTCGCTCGGCGGCATTTTGAACCTTTCGGCCGGCTCGGTAGGGGTGAAGGTCACAAAGGTCAAAACTGCCGGAAAAAGACGTCGTACGCTACGATTTTGGCTCCGTGCACGAATATGTGGATGTGTGGCATCTCTGCAGGCCAACGTCTGAATTTGGAATTTGAGAAATGGAAAAAAATGCTGAAAAATAAAAAACAGAGGTTATTTTCCTTCCGGAGCTAATAAAAATGAAGGCTATCTGATCTGAACTTATTTTTTCTTTAAAAATTGTTAGTGTTTTTATCTTTTCGTGAACTAGGTTTGCTTCTGCTTTTTTCCCCCTTCTTTTTTCTTTTTCTCATTTGTTTACTTTTTCTTTACATATATGTATATATTCAGGGGTATGTGTATGTTTAAGCATGTATGCATGTGTATATATATATATATATATATTACTATTCCTTATTATCTTCAAATTATTCATTTACTTTTGAAGTGATTTATATTATTTGTCAACTCAGATACTTGTTTCTTTATTGATTTGTTCAGACTATGTACTTAGATTATTTATTTCTTTTCTTTTTTAAATTATTTATCTACCTTTAACTATACATGTCTATCTACTGAAGCTGGGTGCTGGAGGGATGGGGGTGGGGGGTTGGTATTTGCTTTGGGGTTTGTTTAATTTTGATTTGTAATCAAAATACTGTTGTGTCACGAATATGTAAAATCTAATAAACAGACTGTTTGAAAAAAAAATGTTATCGTGTGAATGATCTGGTGAGAGACTCTGAGTGTAAACATAACTTTTGTTTGTTTGGACAGATAATCAGATAACCGGGCTCCTTTAAGTTCCCGGGGAAGCATTAACGAGATCGGCGACGCTTTCAAGTGTTTCAGTGAGAACGTGGGGGCTTCCGCGCTGAACCCCTGCCAGCTGCGGTGTATGAAATGACTGTCAGATGGGTCTCCTTATTCCCATCTGGTAGCCGAGCCCTCCAATAAAAACGCAACGGTCCCGCCGTCCCGCAGGAATCCGACAGATCCCTGCTTTTCCTGCTTGATGAAGTAGCGTACAAGCGGGACGACGTTCGAGCGACATGGAATTTCTACTCGGAGGCAGAATTCAGATAAGCGGCAAGAGTGCTGGGCCATCCTAGGTGACTTCAGTGGAGGGCCTGAGCTGGCTTTGTGTCCATTTCCTACGTTTTTGAGGGACCTTTCCTGCCTTCCTTTCCTGGCTAATGCTAGTGGTGCCATTTGTAGTGCACCAGGTAGGTCACACAGGCCTTGTATGCCTTCTATGGGTCATCTTGTGATTTGTGCTTCATTTCCTTGTTCCTTGTTTGATTTCCATGGAAGACGGAGGGTCTTGTATCAACAAACTTTGGGTAACTCCAATTATTTGTCCCATTCTGTCAACGTGACTTCTACAGGTCACGTCTCAGTCGGACAAAATGAATGGCTCGAACCATCACAACTCAACGTGGGGAGGATCCAGTGTGCTCGGCTGGTGTGCGACTGCCCCAAACAATGAAAATGGAGGATGAGGTAACAATTGAAAAGGCCAGACCAGTATTTCTGGCTGCATTAGTCCGTCTTTTCAGAAGACGTGACTCAATGAATAGAGAGGGAACATTGTAAAACAGGAAATCAGACAATCGAGAGATCATGTCTGGGGAAGCGGACAAAAAAGGGTGCAAACCTGCAGCAACACGGGGCCGCGCGGGATCCCACTTTAGGGCCGATTTACTGCAACACTTTAACGTCAACTCGTTTCTGACACGAGGTGCGTTGTGTTTTTTAACGAGCCTGCTCCATCACTGGACTTCGGGTGAACTGGTGTCGCTCTGGTAACAAAGTGTGCTATTCAAGCGAGTTCCTCAAACTAACGGCCTGTAACAAACCTTGTGTAACATGACAACACATCGGATCAAAGCCTCTCGACATATCTGCCATTTCACACCGTCAGAGAGATGTCACAAGACACTTATCAGCATTTGACAGCTCTCTTATGATTCTTGCCTGTGCTGGCATCTGTTATGGTCACAGTGGTAGTGTTGGTTAGGAGTTTCTCATGAACAAAACCCTCCTGGATGTTTATAACAGCTAACTTGCTGCTTAATTTGCTGCTCGTGTGTATAAAGGGCTCGCTAACTTTCCATTCGAGTCCGGCAAATCAGCATTAGGCTGCCCTGACAAAACATTCAAATAAAACAGCCTTTTCATTCCAGTTGATACAAGACGAGGACATTCAGAGAATATCTGCTTTTGCCGAGCAGCATGACGCCTAACCAGATCAGAATATACCACTGAAGTCTCCGACAGGAACAGAGACGGGTCGTGTCAACGCGGAGCCGGGTCTTCATGTCCGGTGCCATTTTGTCCTGTATCTTGAGACCCGACACCAAAGGCTTTCTATACATGGCCTTTAAAACAGACTGTGTTTGTGTGGGAGTATCCGCCCGTGACCTTTCGCCTACAAACCCAGTTGAGGACTCGACGCGACCCCCCAAACTTTTATTTTTCCTCTCATCCACCTCTAAATCCTCACTTGGCGCTGTGGGATGAGCGAGGAGGCTGGTTCAGACCGGACTACAACACGAGGGCCTGCATCGATACGGGCACGCTGCTAAAAGGTACACAAACAGGGCACGCCGGGAAGTTCAGCTTTTGTGGTTATTAATCACCAAGGCGGCACTTTACTTTTGGTTTTATGCACGATCAAGCCTGAGTGTGCAAAAGTCAGAAGTGATCACACAGCACAGTTTATCTCCCTGCAATCTGCTTGAGGTTTTCTGAACAGCGTTACCCACACTACACACTAATACACACTGTATTCTACCCGATTGGTACACTTGAAAGTCTGACTTTTTTGTCTCACTGAACCCAATAAGGACATTTGATATAGTGAAGATTAAAACTCATGTGTTTGTATGTGTTGCTGAAAAACAACCAACTTCAGCTATGACCTCATCCTTAAAAATCCTACTGAATATGGAGAGGTCCCAGTGTGTGTGTGTTTGTGTGTGATACAGTCAAAGACTTATATAATCAACTGTATTGTTTATGACCTCTGTTCCAGGTAAGGGTGTAGCCATGTAAGAATATGTGTGTGTCACTCCCGTGTGTGTGCGTGTGTATGTGTGTGCTTCTCTGCCCACACTCACCTACCTACATATATAATAGCCCAACTGTCGATGTGCTTTCCTGTACACTAATGGAAGCGGTGATCCATTGTGTGAGGCAAGCCAGCACACACACACACACACACCGACGCGCGCAGTGAGATCATGGTATCAACAGACTAACTTCCGTCAGCGTTTTTTATTTGTACAAGAACGCGAAGACAAGACGACAGAAATCTTTTTAACCTTTGGAGTCTCCAGGCGCTGACAGGTTTCCCTGCAGTCTGGTTGGCTGGTTTACACACTTTTGGGTTGGGCTTTTCAGCGCGTCAGGTAGAAAACTGGTTGAGAGAGGGTGCAGCTCTCGGGACAGTCCCGTTTAACAACAGCAACCCCCCCCCTCCCTCCCACCGCCCCCATGCTTCTCATGTTATATTTCTTTGAGAGACACTGAGAGTTATTACGAATAATTTTCAACCAAATGTGTTGATATGTGCATACTTCTGCTCCATTTATGTTGCTGTCCTTGCCAAAGCTGCTTGAACAACATCACATGAAATCCTCACAGCGGCTACATTCATATACCTATAGATACTCGCAGCAGCACAAATATAGAAATGGGTTTAGCCTCACATATGTGTCGACATCATCTACTGGCCACTCTGTCAACATGTACACACACAATTTTTTCCATCCAACGCTTGTCAACAGCCATCCAAGCAATGGAAGTCACGTTCTGTATCGGAAACTATAATAATAATGGCTATCTAATATTACAAATGTGCACATAAACATTAAGACAGATACTGTAGTCTTCGAAGCAAGGGCTTTGTTCAAGCCTCCTCATAATGATTTACAGAGCAGAGCCAATGGGTTTCTTGGTCTTTCAAACTTGTAAACGCACAGCCAAAGTGTTTTTATACTCAACTTGAATGAAAACACACAATCTCTTTGAATCCACGGCTACAAGTCCTTTGCAATTTGACACGTGTATAAGCGGTATTTGGAGTGTGTTTGGGAGCCCTTTGAGCCTCTCGCTAAGGGTCAGTTGTTTTAAGGTCAGGGGAGGATGTGTACTGTTCATAAGTGCATTCAATCACCCCCCCCTGTGCACGCACCAAAGCCAGAAACAAACAGCTCCAGCTTAACATCTGGGGGCCAATTAAAACGATACCTCTGGATTTAAGTCTCCATCTGCTCCAGGAGTAGAGCTGCACTGCAGATTAATTGATTAGTTGTCAATTATTACTAAGAACCAAATATTTTGATTATCCATGAATTGTTTTGAATTCTTCAATGAGCATTAAAAATAGAAAAAAAAAAAATTCTCTGATTTCAGCTACTCAAATGTGAGTATTTCCTGGTTTCTTCACTCCTGATTATATTTGAGTTGTGGACAAAACAAGACAGTCCAGGGTGTCACCTTGGGCTTTGGGTCGCAGCGATCAATGTCTTTCACCATTTTCTCACATTTCACTGTTAACTCTGGACCCTTTTGTGTAAAATATTTTTACCCAACATGAATGCTATGTATCGTCTCACTCAAGATAGGATTTGCCCCCCAAAAACCATTGGAATCAAGAGGATTTAAAAGGCCATCCTTTCACTATCAATATTATGAATTAAAAACAAGTTCACATCTACGACAAAAACCAACCTTCTTCGCACTTGGAAAAGAATACTTTCTGAAACACCACTTGATTGTTTTGACATGTTTAACCGTGGATTAACTGTGTTTCCAAAAACCAAGGGTGCACAAAGCAGGGTGAAGTAATAATGCTTCTGGCTAGTAAGGGGATGATGGATTTCTGGATTGTCAACCCTATAGAGTCCATGTGCAAGTGGCTGTCAGGGCTGTCTGTCTTCTAACAGGTCAAAGTAATGAAAAGTCAAGTAGGAGGACATGCCCCAACACACAGACTAAACAGAAACCTAAATTTGTTCTTCTATCCTGCAAGGAGTGGGAAATCCAGTGTGAGTGCGTAGGCAAGAGCTGGTGAATCACTGCTGTGTGGCAAAGACAACAGAGACAACCAGAGACTCTGGGAGGCCAAACAGGGCCCCTATCCACAGCAGATGAAAGCGCCTTCAACTTAGGTAGATCTACGGTTAAATATCAAGTGTGACGATTTCTTGAAGGATCGTTTTAGATGTACATCTTACCTGTCCGGTCGAGTTCTCAATGACTTGCACCAGTGGGATCCTTGTTGACATGTTTGAGAGACTTGAAGTTGCCAAAAAAGGGGAAACAAGAGCGATTCTTCAGTGTCTATTGTGCATTTAAAACCTGTCTGGTTGACGGCACAGGAGGTGGGGGGGAAATCTCCGACAGATGTCAAGCGCCAGCCAGCCCAGCAGCGCGACAGAACAGCCCGTGAATCAACAAGTTGAATCCCACATCAGCGGCGAGCCGAGTTAGCCAGCTAGCTGGAAGACTAGCTAGCAGCAAACCGCGCGTCCCATGTTTGTCAACAAGCACAAGAAAAAACGGAAGGAGAAAAAAAAACCCAAAACGTCTTCTTTAGTTTCGGCCCGGGTGTGAGAACATTCAGTCACCCCTGCGGCGTTTCGAGACGTCGATGCCGAGCCACCGGGCTGACGTTGTGACGTTTCGGCCACGGCTAGCTACTCTGGGCTAACTTGGGGGAAAAAGTACTGAACAAGACGAGGCTCAGTTAGGTGGCTAGCATGCTACGGTCGATGAATAACGTCCGAGGGAGACGAAAAACACCACAAGTGTGTATTCACCGTCGACAGTCGACGTTGGGGTTTTCTTTTTTTTCAATTTCCTTTCAGGGTTTCAAAGCGGGTCCGGGCTCTGCAAACTTTCAGGCCAAAGTTATTCCCGGCGAGGTCTCGACCTTCCCCCCAAACTCACGCGAAACAAGTCAAAATGTCTCCGGTCAGAGGTCCACGGCGGGGCTATCCGACAGATAAAAGCAGCAGCTGCGGGTAAAAAAGGGCTCACATGGCCAGTCGCCGTTGGCCCCGTGTAACGTTAGCTAGCTGCCTCGGCGTTTCTGTCGAAGCAGGAGCTAGCTCGTTAGCTTGGCGGCGGTGGCTGCCACAGAGCGAGCAGCCCACAAAACTCAAAATCCACGGAAATCACCGGCGCTCTTCCTTGTGTTGCGTGATTGGAATAAGGTCGTTCAACCCAAGTGCTGCACTGCAGTGTGGCGATAAACCAGCCCGTCCCGTCGGTACACCGACTGCTATTATTCCCGCGAGCAGCCGACTGAAGCAGGAATCATCAAGTTGTAAAATCCATTATCGGTAAACTGGGTTTTTTTTCTTCTTAGGAGGTGCGTGTCACGGGCGACAGGGGGGGAGAGAGGCGAGGAGCTGCGCCCGAATGCAGTCTATGCGCACGATCCTGCCCTGATACCGGAACAAGCTCGCGGCAACATGGCTGCTGCTTGCACCACGACTGAAAGAGGAGGGAGGGGGGTTCGGTCTGCGTTCGGCTCCGCTCGGGTTTTTCCGAGCCCCTTCGCTGGTGACCGCGATTCCTCCAGGTTAGTAAAAATGGCAGGTGCAGGGGGGGATCGTGTGTGTTCTTCGCACTCTGGCCCGTGTAGTCTGGTGGTGTAGTCTAGATCAGAGGCTTTCGAAGTGGCTCTGGTTTCAGGGCAGGCTCAGTGAATGGAGGAGGAAAAATATGACACTAGTTATAACAATAGTTATGAAAATTAGATAACATAGAATGACCTAAATGTGTATGATTTGGTAACAGAGACACACTTTGGCGGAACTTTGCTGTTTTTCCACTATCAGAAACTAATAAATGCCTCAGGAGTGAGCTTTTTTATGTATTCGCTGTAGTCTGAAGGCATGTCAAACAACAATATCATATTGGCTCAATAATCAAGTGTCTTTGAAAAACCCTCCCCAAGTTTAGTGAAGGCCCTTAGACCCCCAGGGGCCCCAAAAGCCCTAGATTCACCTCTGCATCCGTCAATTTTTAGTCATTTGATTTCCCCGCACTAAAATAGACTACATTATGATCTAGGTCCTGCATTATTACATTTGTGGCCCTATGGTAGGCTATATAAGGGCCCTGTGTCAAAAGCTAGTTCTAACTTTTCATTCCTGGGCCCTCAAACTAGCCTACCCATTATATTCATGTCACAGAACAAATATGGCAGACTGATGTTACATGTGATTAACCAAATGTAACTTTTTTTGTGTTAGAGATAGTGCTGATTCCAGGGTGCCATGGAAAATCCTCATCCTGGTTGGATAAATGAATACAACAATAATAATAAAATCCCAGTCAAGAGCCCCTACAGGGCAGCTCCAGTCAGTTTGTATGCTCGCACATCCTCGTTTTCTCTCTGGAGACTCCACTTCTACAGGTGATGCTCGCATGGTAACCTGCAGGAGCTGCCAGATATTTGTGCAACTAGTTTTTATTTTTTTCACCTGTCGAGCACTTCATACGGCAGAGAATCCAGCCCGTCACACATAATCTGAGGCAGAGCGGCAAAACGAAGAGACATCTCCATGTTTCTTTTGCGTTCATTCATTAAGATACAAGCAAGATTTATGGAGAACACACAGAAAACTGCAGGCCTCGAGCTCACCATCAGCCAACCGGGCATAGCATGCTATTTTTGACTATGAAGCAGTGACATATTGTACTGACATCAGCTTTATAAAGAAACAGAAGAGCGCTTGTGTCAATAAAAAATAAGTTTTTACTCAAGTTGGATTTAAATGTCACATAAGATGCACATATTAAGAGGGCTCTAGTTTCTAGTTTTGGCTCTGTTCCCACTTTATTCAGAATTTCTTCAGGTATTCACTGCTTTTTATCTTGTTAATGGGCTTTTCTGTAGGGGTTATCTATTCGAGCAGCACATCAATGAGCTTATAGTGATATAGTGCCTTGCTTACAGGCACGGCGATCCTCTGATTGAAGGGTAGTTTGATCATTCTTCTGTAAAATACCTCCTTCTTGCAGAATTTCAATGAAAAGTATAATTTTCCTCCTCATTATTCCCATCTTTTCTTCCTGAATTCATCCGAGCCCGCAGCCTATTATTAAACCACACTGTGGTGTGTTTGAATTATGGCTCCTCGTTCGCGATCACAGCTGTAAAAAAAAAAAGAGGGGGGGAAAAAAAGTGTCATTTGTAAACATGTACCCAGAAGATGCTGACAGCTGGCACAGACATCTCCAAGTTACTTAGCAACAGGCATGGAAGGATAACACGGGCGCCGCGTTTGGAAAGTGGTGCCTGCCCGAACCCCCCCGTCTGCCGGGGAGGTCTGCCGAGAGCCGGCCACCACCGATATTCGGCATTCGCACAATGCGAGGATGTTATGGAGAAAATAAAAAAGAAATCAGGAAATGAAGGGCTATGAGAGGCTTGTTAGTAATGACTGGGAGAGCATCCAACTGGCAGGATTTCCTGATGAATCAAGGGAAAAAAATCACATCCCTGATGATGGACGGAGTGCACTCTGGGGGTGTCCGCCGGCACCGTTTTAAAGGAGACAAACACGCCTGTTTTCGATGCAGGGAGGAAAAAAAAAAGTGCATTCACACCACGAACAACCCCGTTACTGTGTCACCGGGCCTCCCCCCCACCCTGAAACTCGGACCATCAATCCAAATGACTTGGCAGAAATGTGTCCTCCTCTCCTCAGTGTGCTGGAGCGGGGCCAGTCTGACGGAGTGGGGGGTGGGGGGATCACAGGAGAGCGGCTGTCACATGTGTTGAGCGGCATGTTGTGACCAGCACGGAGACTGTGCTCAGAAACACGCCAGAAAGTATCGCAACGGGCAGCGTTGATGATCACATGAACTCAATGACTCTACATTTAAAAAAAAGAAATTCTCATGAGCGGTTTGAGATGAGAGGCTGCAGGGGAAAATGTGCTGAAGTGTCGCCATCTGCAGGAAGTCTGAATATATTACACCTATCTATCTATCTATCTATCTATCTATCTATCTATCTATCTATCTATCTATCTATCTATCTATCTAAAAACAAAAATCTGTGTCCCCTTTCCTGCTGTGCATCCCATAAATATTTGGGTGAAAGTGAATTTTTTTGGCAGCCGCACTCCCTTTTTTTTATTTTGCTTTGGAGCTGCAGTGACACTCTCGAGTAGGAGGCTGAGCTGCAGACCGTTAATTGCAGCTGATTTGAGGGTATTTTCAGTCTCATTGGATGAACATTAAAAAGCATACCAGCCTTTTTATCTCCAGTCTCCCCGTTTCCGGCTGCCAAATGTATCTGGCCAGATTGAGGCTGTAATAACAGTTATTTTTAATATGTAGCCAATAATTTTCTCTGAGGGGGCTGGCATCCTATACACACCACCAGACTGTTGATACATTACTGTCAGGCTGTCCCTCCAGCCTCTTTTTTATTTTTTTTTATTTCATTTTTTTAGTTCATCTTGGTAACTCTGTGGCAATATGCACATCTTGAATGCCACGGTGTCCCATTAAAACAGCATTCAGATTCTCAGATTCTCCAGCAACGTCGTCGCACATGTGATTTAAAGGCACTGGAGCATGAACAATCCAGCTGTTAAAGGTGATTTCACTCCCAGTGAGCCATCTATTGGACACAGCAAGTCTTCTAAAATGTATATTGTTTAGAGCTGAAATGGGCACAGAAGAGCATTTTCTTTGTCATTTCCGGTGTCACGTTTTAAGAATCTGATAATAAAGACTTATTACTCAGTATCACTCAATGATTCACCTGTCTTTTATGAGCTGAGCAAGAAGTCTCATCTTTTTGCTAAGTAACTTAGAATTCATTTGTGACCACTGGTATTGAATTAGAGACTCTGGACTTGGATGTAAGTTGGGGTTAAGGGGCACACTCAAGGCCGTAATGAGCTGCTCTTTCACCATCTCCAACCAGAATTTGGGGAGTGATTGTATAGTAGCTCAGCTAATTTGAAGAAAATAAATATAACGTTATAAAAGCACATGCAATTCGAAATTTGGTTAAAAAATAAACACAAATGTTGCAAAAAATGAGTGTGGAACTGATCGATGGTTCATAAACTTCCGGCTGTCAGATGGTTGGAGATCGGAGGTGATGATCAATGACTGAAATGACACCTTGTGTCACTCCACATTGTGACAGTTTAAATGCAGACTTGACCAAAAGAAACACGACCATGTTGACACGTTATATCTCACTGGACTACTTGTAAATGAAAGAAAAGCTGGACAAAACATGGACACCTTGTGTGAGCTTTATCAGTTATAAATCGACATTTTGACGAGGCCACTCAGGTGTTACATAAAGTGAACTCCTTGTGTTGGACTTGCCTGAGGAGTGAGACCAATTCGTCCAAGAGTTGAGAATAAAATCTATATGTTCACTGGAAAAAAAACACTCATCTGATATGAAACATTTATTGTAACAATGTCCACTTGTATATGTTTAATAGTGTTTAGCTGATCATTCATGGAGATATTGTGATCGGAGAACTGGAATAATCTCCTGAAATAATTACAGCAGGTGCTGATATACATTTGCGTCGTAACCTCGTGGTCGCATGATTATAGAAGAAGAGACGAACATCAGAGGCAAAGGAGGAGAGTGCACGTGCAAACATGGAATCAGTGAGTGTACGAAGTATGAGGATCATCTTTTTCCTAATTCACGGCCGAACAGACAGAGAGGGTGACAGTCCTTCCTTAGCCGGGCGGTTTAGCTGCTGACTCACAGCGTGGGCAAAATTAGTGAAGAAGTGAGAAGCAAGGCCTGAAAATAGGCTGAGTCTGTGCTCGCTGTGCAAAATAACAGGAAGAGCAACACGACGAAACTCGAATACATAATGAATAAATTCATTCAGCCACTTCAAATTTAATTATAAGCAACATAACAAGGACTTGTTGTCCTCCATTAAGTGTGATGGATATTTTATGGTGTTAGGTATCCACAGGTCTTACAGGGAAATGATGAGGAAACTGATTTGTTTTTGATTGAAAAATTTTGGAGGAAGCCAGGCTTTCCTTTGCATCACCACAGGAAATGCCACAGAGTAGGTGAAACCAGTTCCATGTTCTGTTCTCCAGTAAGACACCAAAAAACCCAAAACACAAACACAGCAAGTGTGTTCCTGTTCCGGTCTGTGCCTGGATTTTGTTTTTTTCTTTTCAAATATTCTCCAGGATTGCTCCATCTTCATTTGGGTTCTGCTTCTTCTCCAAGGTGGAGGTCAGGAGGTCAAGGTTACCTCATGGCTGCATTCAGTCTTTTGAACACTTATTCAATTAGACAAACGCTTACAAAACTCAACAAACTGGACTCCAACCACAGCCTCAGAACTTTGTGCTTTCACTATGATCAGCACAAGATTATATATTTACTTACAGGAAACATTAAAGGAAATTACGAGGAGCTCAAGGACCCATAAGGGTCCCATTCTGGAGGAGAAACACTGGAACTATTTTGTTTTCTGGGACTATTCAAATTTATGGAAGTCAATTTCCACCACTCTGCTGAGGGGAAAAAACCCAGAAGTTCAAAATAGTAAAAAAAAGAAAAGAAAATTGGTACAGTAAGTCAAACTCATTATCATGACATACAAATGTTTTGGGGTTTTTTTTCCAAAAGTGGCAGAAATGGACTTCCATACAAATTCAATCACATGGAGTCTAAAAATGCTGCAATCAGCCTAAAAATAAAACTCATCATATGTAAGAATACCCGCAGTCACAGGATCACTCACCCTGACCACTCAATCCTCTTTATTGTTAGTGTTTATGTTGGTGTATAGCATGTGTAACATCATTTTGTTTATAGTACACCATTAATGTATCCCATTTGCATTCAAAGTTGCCACTCTGACATGCTGTATGTATCTGCTCTGTACATTTTCTGTTTGATTTTCTCTGATTGGGATCAAAAAAGTTTTATCAAGTCAGAGAATGAAACTGCCCCTCATGTTTTATTATCATGATTTTTGCACATTTCCTGTGCTGCTAAATGAGCGGGCATCGAGGGCCGTGTAATCCAATGAAAATATTGAAGTTAAAAGATGGTCATACTCACAACACCTCTATCGGCGCTTCAGCAGAGAGGAAGATGATCCCTCTCGAGCTCCGCCAATCTTTTATTAAAATGTCTCCATTTAGCCGGGCCTCTTTGAAGATGGCTCGTGTTAGCGCCGAGCTAGCTAGCAGGATGTTACTTAACGGGGATCTTCCCGTTTAAAGCGTCAGACCTCGTTTTTGTGACATTCGTGTGACACGCAGCGTACCTCAGTGTTTCACGTCAGCCTGGAAATGTGTGTTCATTACTCTGCTAGTGGAAAAAGCAGTTTGAACTCTTGACTAAATGTCAACTTAAACGGAGATTACAGTTGAAATTCAAATGTTTATTGAATAAAAGACAGAAGGCGAGTGCAAAACAGATCAGCACAGGAGCAGGAGCTGAGTTTTTAAACCGAAGCACATGCAAACATGTCGGAGATGATGGTGAAATACAAACCATGTCCTGATTTTGAGTTAATGTGAATGCATTTATCCAGAGAAAACATGTTCCAAACATCAAGGCTGCTCAAAGCATCAATCACGCATAAGTAAAAGAAAAAGACACTTGAAGAATGAAAAATAAAAATATACAAGAGCTTGAAAATCTTTAAAACTATGTACATAAAATTCTCCTTGATGACTAAGATAATCTGAAACGTTTGAGTTCTTATTAATATGGATCCATAGGAGGAGGCTGAGGAATCTCAAGACTTTAAGGTTTGGTTTCTGATTTCAGAGCTCATTAAAAAAAATGCCCAAATTTGTACATCAACACACACATTTTTCCAATAGTAAGATGTTTAGACTCTTAGGAAGAGGAGAGGGCTGAAACAACCAAAAGGAAACAAAGACAAACTACAGGAATATAAATAAGAAAGAGTCTGTGGGGGTGTCGAAACGTCTTCACATCCAGTCAGGCAGTGAGGATTCACCTCTGACTCACGCTCTTTAAATAGCGGCGAGCAGCTCCTCCACGGCGACCGTCGTCAGGTCGGAGTAGAAGTTGCCCTCGTTGTCTCCGCCCCCGAACACCAGCAGGGTTCTGCCGTCGGAGCCCGCGCCCGCCTCCTCCATGGTGATGATGGTGTGGCCTGCCCGGGGGACGGACAGCTGGGGGAGCGTCACCTCTGTCCAGCTGTTGGTGTCTGAGCCAGTGAAAGAGGGACAAAAGAGAACTTTTAAAAATAATGATATGAATGAATCATATTTTATTTATTGTTTATTATGAATCTTTACTGGTTTAACTGGTCTTGAATACATTGAAGTGAATGTATTTGGTCTGTTCTCAGTGTTTTCTGACATGTTAAAGACCAAATGTTTCAATGATTACTTGAGGAAATAATTGTTAGTTGCAGCTGTAGTCTTTAAGCACCCACATGTGCACTCTGTAATCTCACGTCTTTCCTTTTGAGCAATCTGATTGGCTGTAAAATAATTTATAATAATTTACCCTTCCTAAATCTCGCCCTGCCCCTTCTTAGTTACTGTTGCTAGATTAGACTAGCTTGACAAAAAGAAGCATTGTCAGGGTTTCAAGTGTCACTTTTACAGGTCCCCATATTACTTTGATTTATTTGTATTTGTTTATTTGACAGAGACAGTGCCTGTCCAGAGTTAGCTAGTCTAAGCTAATCTACATCACCGGTCCCCGAGCAGGAAACAAAGAAAAACATTAGGATGGGGCAGTTACAATTTCTATAACAATTGACAGTTTATTCTCAAAATTAACAAACCATCATTTATGATTTAAAAAAGAAAAGAAAAAGAAAGAAAAGAAAAAAAGCAAACAATTGCTGGTTGCAGCTTCTCAGATGTTGGAATTCGCTGCTTTTGTGCTTCCTTCCATAAATGTAAATGAAATATTTTGGACTGTTGATTGAACGGAAGCAGCAGTCTGGAGACCAGAACGAGAAACCAGTGCTGTCACTGCAAGATAACATGTGGATGGAAATAATGTGACAAATGTTTTTAATGACAAACAGGCGTGATTTGGGGACGAACACGAGCCGAGGCTTCCTCTTTAGGTCTCCCTCACACAGGTGTGTATTTGTGTGCGTTTGTGAGCCGCCTCTCACCGATGTCGAAGACGAAGGTGTCACTGAGAGCGTTGTTTCCGTTGTAACCTCCGTGGATCAGGAACTTTGTGTCTGAGAGCACAGCGCTGCCGTGCCAGCTGAAACACACACACACACACACACACACACACAGATTAAAGCTGGAGTCTGTAGTGTTGGAAAACTAGCAAGAGAGCTAGCAAGATTTGAAAGTAGCACCTCCTCTAAGTT
>JBCAUF010000092.1:16357255-16368108 GCA_038406115.1 Haemulon aurolineatum
TGTTCAAAACAATTTTGCAATGTAAAACACTACTGAGATTAATAAATTATATAAAAATATTACAGTATAAGTTAACAATGTTATAAGTGGTGTTACAGAGAGGGGGTAAGTTGACAAAGTGATAGAAGTGATAAAGTGACATCTTAAGTCATATGTCAAAGACGTACATGGTACTGAAGGGCCTTTAATATTTGGGGTTATGAGGGTGGGCTCTAGCTACACAACCTCGATCCCCACTTACAGCATTATAATAATGGTCCTGCCAGTGGACACACACTGCTCCACAGGCACACTTGTGTGTCACAGTCGCCCTCCACTGTGATTTTAGAGTAGTGCACCCTATAAGGACAGCTGGGCCGACTGAACTGCGATATCAGCACAGGCTGTGAAATGGCACCATTCCACCATGTTATATTAATTACAGTGAGTCTGACACATTGAATCTTTCCCCCGCATCCGGCAACACTTCACTGTCGTCTTCTCGTGCCAGACAGGGTTTCTGATTCAGAGCAGGTGTCATTATATACTGCTGCCATGTTTGAACCTCACCTTAGCCCCAGTTCGAGCTTATTATAAATACACCTAGACTTCTGTTTTCTGAAATATAAATATCCGATGACCTGAGGGTTGTTTGAATATACTGATTGCATTTCTAAAGGTATTTCTGCACTCCACAGAAACTCCTCTAACCATCGGAATAAAAACTATTCTGTCCACTACACAAACCTTTTGCAGCAATGTACTGTATATATGTTGTTGCTGAATTGGTTGTTGGTTTTATTACTTAGGCATAGTTGTCCATATTGATGTTTTTCCATTATTTGAAAAACCCTCCACTCAAAAATGTTCTTTTCACAAGTTAATGTGCCTTAAAATGTCTGACTTTGACAATACTGACTCTTATTTGTGCAAAGTGTGACACCAGCGGGGTGTTTTCATATTCCTGTACTGACAGAGGAGAGGTCTGTGCACGTTCCTAAAATCTGAGATTCAAACATACCCTCAGCAAACAAGGCTAAGTTAGATTTGGTCCGTCACAAATGCGAGAGCCATTCGCTGTGATGCAGGCAGAGAAACCTGAACCCCCGAGCTCAGAGTACAGAGAGCACGGGTTAGCATGAGCTGTGTCAGCAGCTGCCATGTGCAAGCTAACAACAAACAACAAACAAATAAAAGATGGTGACTGCACTCAGCATTCTGGAGCTGACTGAGGCTAAAAACATGTATGGCTGAATTTCTCAGCTGTCTCCTCAAACGCAAATGGACCTTTTTTTCACTGCAGCCATTTTGACATGAAACAGTAGAGTAATCCCAGGTGTTACTAATGATACTAATTAAGTCCATTCAGGTCAAACAGAGTCAGGCTGCTGTTGTTGTCCATAAATACATATACATATAGGCCAATACATACATACACATACATATATGACATACAAAAACGCTGCATTGGTTGCTGAATTGTATGTCAGTGTTGCCGCCATGTTGGACCAGGCAAGAGAGGCCTTTAAAGTAACACATCTAACAGTAGAGATGCTGTTTGCTGCATATGCTGTGGATGGTGTCAGCAGAAAAACTGATTTAAGTCACATAAAATGGACAAATCTAATAAAATATCAATGCTCAAGTGTATATAACACTTAGTTGTGAATTACAAATATCATTATGATATGTTTGCCACACAAGCTGGGGATTTCCTCGCCCCTGAAAGGCATGTGCACGCCACTGCTGCTGAAACATATCACATTTTTTCATCTGCTGTACTTTTACTCTCTCTTATCCTCTCACCTCTCATCTCCAACACCTTGAACAAACATAAAAGTACAGCCTAGTCTGGGAAAGAAAGGCCAGCCCTTGTAAAAAAGGGCCACGCTGTCGAATATTAACTGGTCATATTGATTACAAGAAAGGCCAACAAGAAAAATGGGTTATATTTTGTTTACTTACGTGAATGGAGCGGCGGGGCGGGGCGTTCTGTCGTCCCGACCAATCGCATCGCGAAGAAGCTTTGACTGACGTAGATTCGAACCAATGATTGAAGTGTGCAGCTGGACAAACGCTAACACGACACAACGTTTTTTCTCCCTCGACGTCCAGGCAGAGAAACAGTGGATTTACCCGTTTTTTTGGACAATAACGCGAGCAAACAGACAAAAGGGACAGGTGTTTGTTTAGCGTATTGAAATTCATTTGAGGAATTTCTTTACTGTGTGGTTTTCTTGTGACATCCGGGACCGGAAAAGAGCCGTTTTCCCCCCGACAGCTGGTTTGCGGATCCCCCCCTATTTGCACTTGAAGTTGTGTGGTGAGTCTGTTGTTATTGGTGAAGTAAATGGGGAAGCAGGCTGTTTGCTACAAAAAAAGAAAGAAAGACAGCATGAAAGAGCAGCAAGACAGCCTTAATGCCATCACTGTCAATCAAAAAGTATTGAATGCCTGTTATTTTCTGTTGAAGAGCCTTCCTCTTTACACTTTTCTCATGTGTTGCACCAGTCAAGCCCTCAAATATCAGTCAGAAAAGATGGAAAAACTTATGAAAAGGTGGTAAAACAACTTATCCCACGTTAGAGATGGTTGTCATAAACTACATCGTTGGAGAACTGTTAAGTTCTTGAAAATATACACTCTTCAAATCCTTTTGTTTTTTATCTTTACTGAGATCGGTAACATGTAGGGTAATAATGTTACACCACACACTGATTTGAACAACGGACTTTATAATTTAACAGCTTGTTGTTCATCATTACAATACTTTAATCCTCCTCTTAAAAGTCAAATAAAGTGCAATTTGTTAGATAATTTGTTTTTACTGGACAGATATGCTTTAATTTCCGAAGCCACGCAGGCATTTGTGTTTTGGGAGAGAGTGAAGAGCATAGTGGTAGTGGTGTGTGGAGCTTGGATGTTTGTTCACATGCTGCATTCAAGTACCCATTCTGAGCTCCGATTTTCGACCGTCAGCTTTAATGTGACGTGTAGTGTTGAAATGGTAGCATACACGAGCTAAATTCTTCCAAAACCCTTTTGGCCTATTGCCATTTAAAGCGAACCTGTCTACTTGGGGGTGCATATGCCCTTGAGCTGTAAACAGCTCAACTAAATAATGATGTCCCCTTGTGAGATTGTTGAATTTACATAGTTTCTAAACGTGCAGATAGGCCAAGTTATCATAGCATTGTATAAATGAGAATAATGACCAGTGAAAAGTCTATAAAATTAAGCATGACTTGTGTTTGAAGACTTTGTTTACTTTCCTTCATTGGATATGACCCCCAGGTTTGGAGTCACTGGTTAGTCACAGTTTCCCTGTGGGGATTAATAAAGTATTTCTGATTCTGATTCTGAAACGTTATTGGCAACAACTCTGACAACTAATTAATAGTTCAAGCAAGAATACCTGCTGCCTTTCTCGCCTTTACTCAATTGAAACTTGAATATTTTGTTCGTTGGGGGCTGCTAGTTGGATAAAATGTCATAACTTCTAGATGTTACCCTTTGCTTCAGGAAATTATGATGGGCAATTATTGTTGTTTTCTATGATAAAGACTCCATTAAAGATAAAATGTGGTGGTCTCATTGACGGTCACAATAGTTGTAGTTGCAGCCCTCGTCGTGTGTTGATTTCAGGGACGCACCATATTGGATTTCTGCCAGTATCTGATATGCAGATATTTTTCATCTTAATTTTGCTGATACAGATCCACATACTTTTCCCCACCAAATTGCAGAAAAGATCAAGCCTGTAATTGAATTAATATACTGCTTACTCTTATCATAGTGGCCCTTTAGCTGCTACAGACAGAATATATGATGGTTTTTAACAAATACGTACTCCCTGGGAAAAATATGAAAAATGTTGCTGACAAGTTTTTTGTTGGTGCTTTTTTCGCTTTGCTATTCACAAATGTCTTCTTAATGAACATGACAACAGGTCTTAAGATGGGCAATGACATTGTAGTGTTGAAGGAGTGCAGTTTGGCTCCCCACTGTATGTCAGGCACTGAGCACTCAGCACTCATTGCATATAGCAACTTTGTGTTGAGTGTGCATGATTTAAATGTCATCATCTTTGTCGGCCTGTATCATTTTAAAGACTTTATCTGCTAATACCGATATCATTGTGCATCGCTAATTTATTAGCTATATAGCAATTACAGGGTCTGTAATACAAAAAGTGGTTTTCTATCTAACTAAAGCCAATATAATTCAACAGTCCTACATTTTGTGTGGAGGCGTTTCTGGCATTAAATCTGCTCAAAGGTGGTTGACACTATTATATGTACATTTATAATGTAGAAACACTTCTCAGCACACAACTCATCAGCTTTGTTACGACCTCTAGGAGGAGGACAGCCCTAATTTGCTGTTGGGTGACCATAATGTCAGCTGTTGTCAGCCACTCAATTAGTGCAACTAATGAACACTGATGACTGGAACTTCTAAACAGAGAAGAAAGACATGAGACATTATCTATTTCAGGCTGTGAGGCCTGGTGGTGTTTATTTGTGTAGTGATATTTCTTCTAGATTAAATAGAACCAAAAAAACAAACAAACCATTTTTTTCTCATCAGAAAAAAAGAGTCTGGCTCTTTTTCATCATACTGCACAGCAGAGGAAAGAGGCCAGTGATTTAAAGTGCTGTTCTGCTCAAAGCACATAAGAGCTGGCTCTTATTCAATTTTGGATCCATCATCTAATCACGCACTATTAGCCTCTGGGGGAAATAGGAATGGAAATGCTGTGGTGGGATGCAACCAGATGTTGTGGTGGAGCTGGTTGCATATCCGGGCCACGTCTGTTTCTGTGCATCACTGCAAATATTTCTCTGCACAATAAACAAACATTGCTTCTTTCTGACAGCACTTTGGTCAGTTTGTTTTTCATTCGCTCTGCACATGCACTTTCCTCCTGCATACCTACACCACGCAATATTTGTGGGTTAATGCTGTTCATCCTTCAAATGGAAATCGGCATGCCCTGTTGCTTGCCCGCTTTTGTTATTTGAATTCAGACCCCTGATATGGCTTTGGTAGCGATATGGTTGAAGTCATTACCACAGTATCAACAGTTTGGATGGGTATTCTCCAATATAGAATACATAGATCATGGTATGGCAAATGTTTGCCGTTAAAATGAACAAACTCGTGTTCAAAGAAATAATCTGCATTCTACTGGATTACATGAGACCAAACTTTGAAAAAAATTATGAATTTAATGAAATAATGATGAAAGTTTTTTATCAAGCAAGAATGGCACAACACCTTGTTTTATTCCAGGCACACAAATGTTTTTTTTTCTTTTAAATGTCATTGTAAACGACATATACATATATTGGTGTTAGAACTGTCTGTCGGATAAAACAAGACATTCTGAATATGTTGCCTCGGAAACAAGTGGAAACATTTTTCGGCTTTTTCATTTAGTTGCATTGTTATTCGCATTTCCACGTTAAAGTCGCTCGCAATTTCCACATTCCTGCAAGAACTTGAATGGACCACCGTAGCACGTCAGGACCACGTGACCGACCCAGCTTTCTAACGTTAGCAAGGTGGCTAACAGGACTTAGCTAAGTTGAGCTACGTTGCATCGCCGTACGGAGTAATCCCCGCAGGAGAAAACGACGAACGCGCAGTCCTCGCCGTTGTAGTTGCAACAACTTCGAGTAACGTCACGCTTTAAGGCGAACATCGAGAGCACCATGCCAGGTAACTTTCACCCGTTGACGCTCGTTATTTTGACGGTTCGTGCTGTGTGCGGAGCCGCGGTAATCCCCGCGGCGGAGGCTTGTTTTGTTGACCTGCCTCACTGATGCTGCCATGCTGTAGCAGCGTGCTAGCGGACGACAGAGCAGCCGACTTTTGTTTGGCCTCGAGCATCCGAGCTGGAGCGGAGTTTGACCTCCGCGCGGGTTTTAACGTATCGTTTCGGCTAGCCACGTCGCTTCCACACGGCGCATTGTTTGCATTTAAGCCGTTTCCACGCAAACGCACCGCTCGACCTCCGCGAAAACGCGTGTTTTCCGCCACCCAGCCCGTCTACCCTTTGTTGTTGGCTGGGATAGCTCTCACCTCAGGCCCGCTCACTGACAGCACGGCAATGTCTGTATCCACCAGCGTGTTAGCCACTTAGCATCGCCGCGGCTAAAACCGTCCAATCCTTTTACCAAGTTTCCAGGTAGGCCCGGACACCTGGTTCAGCCAGTTAGCAGGCTCTAAGCCACTACGACACAGCTCTTGTTACATACTGCACACTAACCGTTACCTTACATAATCTGTTATGTAGCGGCTTATTCTGTTCATTTCAGAGCATCTATTACACAGAGCTGATGGAGTCGCACAAATGTATCTTCGCTTTCTTGTTTTACAAGTGTTTGTCGCTCCGCAGATGTCGGCTCGGTGTTTGATATTTTCATTTTTTCCCCACATGCAGGCACTTAAAGTATCTTTGATTTCTCGAAGAATTGAACACACAGTAAAGCAGCTGGCTCCTGAGCAAGACTGACTTTTAATTTAAGACTTTTATTGAATTAGTATCGAGACTCATTCTTATCTCGTTTATTTGTTAATTTCAGCCGTTTACAGTTGGAGTGAATGACTGACTTTGAAAAACGTCAGTAAATATTTTCGTTAAATTAGCTTCTCTTGGCCTCAACTTGGAAAAAACGTGTCGATTAATCGATGTAATGTTCATTGTCTTGCGTAATAGTCTGTAAAAGTCAGACTTTGCGAAAGATGTCCATCACAGTTGCCACGAGCACACGGTGACATGGTCACTTTGCATGTTTCCTATGTCCAATAGTCCAAAACCCTCAAAATATTCCAGGTATGATGACATTAAAGTGAGAGAATGGCTAATTTTCCTTTTTGACACATGTAACCATGAATTGTTTGCTGTTTTTGCTTTAAGGGACTTAAATGATTAACTGAATACTCACATTTTTGCAGATTGAAGAATTCCATATGAAGTGTCAGAGAATGCTAAACATCCATCATAGTCTTTCAACTATTTAATTTATCAAAGTTGTTGCCTAATAACATATTTCAATAAACATTTGCGGTTTTCCTCTTTCATAATGACGTATAATAACATTTGTCAGAAATTTAATCTCCAGCTCTATTGGAAGGATCTAATTTCTGTGCATGGTTTTTCCTAATGTGTCACTTAAAATATGTAATCCAGTCTTCGCATTCATTTACATACATGCGAGTGTTTATAAGCAGCGACATTATTACAAGATAAATAGGAAAATATAGAGTTTATGTTTAAGAAGTGACAAAATTCATAATCAAGGCAGACACCATTGAAAAAAGGGAGGTTTCATTAGAGCCATGAAATACTCTGTACAGTGAGAGGGTTAGTCATCAAGAGCGCCCAGTCAGAAAATGTTGACATCATCTGCAACCGGAGTGCAACATGTCAGGTCACAACATGAAGGAATTTGAGTCATGAGCTCGATCACAGGTTTTGTTGATTTTTGTCCGAATTGTCATATTTCCCATGTTGTGCGTCTGCAGAACAGCACGTCACCTTTCTGCTCTTCATCCCCCACCCTCATCGAATCCCCCCCTTGCACAGAGGACGCTGGGCTCCGCTAACTAAATATTACATGGTGACCGACACGCGGTTACGCAACGTGAACATGTTAAGTGCTATATGCAGCACATAATGGCACGTTGCTCGCCGTCTCCGCTTTTTTTCCTTATTCATGCCGGGTCAAACGCGGCGCACTCACCGCGAGCAGACGGCGTGCTTACACTCGCTCTAGGCGACCGTTATTATTTTAATCAGTCATTTCTTTCTCTCAGTTTAATCATTGTGGGCTTGTTTTTTTACATCCTGTCAGAAGATTGTGATCATTGCTCGTCACACGCCCGAGGCCACGTCTTCAAGCGGCTCGATTCGTTCCGCCGTCGGACCGAAAACCCAGCGAGATTCAGCTCAGAATTATGTAAAACCGAGAAAAGCAGCAAATCAGAATCATCACATGCGAGAGGCCGGAGCCACGAGTGCGTTCGGCCCCTTTTAGCCCGGCGAACGACTTCAAAACCGTCCGTTTGGCCCCTGACCTCGGCCGCGTCTCTTGATTTTACTAATAGACGTCTCGTGCAAACTCCACCGTTGATCGGGTAAGCTTTGGCAGGCGTCCGCGTCGTACCGTAGCACTTTACAGTCGGCAGTAAAAGAATAAAAAAGGATATAGAAGAATGAATCTGAACACACTGGCACACACGCAGGCCTTCTTCGATCACTTTGAACGGGCCGACCGCTCGGATCAGCCGCCGCCCAATTAAACGCCGGCTTGTTGTGTTCTCCTGGAAAATCTCTCTCTCTCTCTCGTGCACTGATTGTTATTTGCCTTCATAGCCGACATCTTATGCAAATCTTTGCACGGCGTAATGGAACGGCTTCGCCCGCGAACCGCAGATAGACCGACAGGAGCCGACAACTTTTTGAGCCGGGCCGACACACACCTCCTCTTAGTCTACTAACCCACTTAGATTAAACGTGTTTATTTGAACACCCCCTCCACCACCACCCCCACCCGAAGGACACAGTGTCCGGACACACGGCAATCCGTCTCAGGTCACACTCGCCTCACGTGTGTGTGTTACCCTGACTGACTGAGAGCTGCAGCAGGTAGAGGCGTTAAACGTAACACCGTGTCCTGATTTTTTTTTTTTTTGTGTGTGTGTGTGTGACGCTGCCGGGAGTGTCAGGAATTAAGTCGGCCTTTGCAAGGCAAACATTGCAAAAGTGTGTGTGTGTGTGTGTGCGCATGCATCGGGCTGACCCTGGGGCTGTGTGCACGGCTCGGTTGAGATCATTGGTTTTTCTTTTTTTTTTTTTCCTCCCTCCCTCTCTCCCCCCCCACCCCACCGCGAGGCCGCGGTTGAGTCATGACAAGTCTGTCGGAGCTGGCTGGCAGTCTGAGGATTATGTCATTATAGTGGGCATTTATCATCAGGGGCAGGAGTTGTGTGTGTGTGTGTGTGTGTGTGTGTCTGCCGCCGAGCGGGGAAGCGCAAAACACCAATCGTCCACTGATTGGCTGCGGCACACTCGCGACGCTCACTTTCTTTTTTTGCAGAGTAGAAATGTTTTAGTGTTTTTAAGCACAGTGGAGATTTGCATGCGCTGTTTGCACGGTGCAAAGGTGGCAGGAGAAGTGCAGTTAGATGGAAGTTTTGTTTTCACTAAGGGCTGCATCTAATGATTAATTTCTTGATAAATCAGTGAGCTGTTTGCTTCAGTTCTCTGAAGGAGCAAAGAAACTAGAAAAGATTCACATTAAAGAAGCTGGAACGAAGGAATTTTGCACATTTTTCCTTTCAAAAAATGACTAATTGACTAATTTATTGACTTTTACTACAATGTCAGAGGATTTTCTCTCATGCAAGTCTTCTGTTGTTCCACGAGAAAGTGCAAAAAGACAGAACATCCCTAAATAACACTCTGAGGCACTCGGAGCAAATTGGCACGCTGAGCTCGGCATCGGATGCACCAACTCGACGCAGCCAGAGCGCCAAGCGAGGCATCTGCACCCCCAAGCACAAACCCAAACACGCCACGATTCATTTTTTTCCGCCGCGTGAAACCGCCATTCCCCTCGCTTTTAATAAACCTGAGTCATCAGAAAGCAGCGGGACAGATGTGCGGCTTCCACCTGCAGCCGCCGCATTCCAACACGCCATGACTCACTGATCCACTCCAACTGTTTTCTTTCTTTTTTTTTTCCTACCAGTGGCGCATTTTTCCTCAGACCTCCGTTGGCATTTCCCCGTCCCGCCGTCTCACTCCCACTTTGTTGCCGTGCTCCACGCGGCGAAGCCAAACTTTGTTTGGAAACCAGGAAGTCCACATTGTGTTCTGTTTTGTTTTTATGAGCACGAGCCAGATGATTCAACACTCGGGGCGTTTTTGTTTGCCCGTGGACGTCGCCGTACGTCTTCATGATGTCAGCCAGCCCCCCCCCCCCCCCGTGTGTGTTTTCCTGGTTAATAATAACACATCACAGCCTCGCTGCAACCCCGCCGAGCTGAAAAACTATCGATTGCCGTCGTAAAATGTCAACGACTCGATTAAGCCTCCAGACTCATTTGTGCGTTTGCGGCGCGAGGAACATTTTTAGATATCCCAGAGTGCCCAGGGTGGCTCCCAGCTGCTCTTAAAGTTTCCAGCCTGTTTCTTATTCAGATCATGAGATACGGAGAGCCGCTCCTCTTGCTCGCCTTTTATTGTTTATGAGCGGCGGGGCCCCGGCGAAGACTCCTCGGCCCGCAGGAGCAGTTCTCCAGCTGTAGCTGAAACGCAATCGAGATCCTGCTAATTTGTTCAATTTGGATCCCGGGATGAAATGTCGGGGGCCTCAATTTCAGATGAGATAATGTCAATTCAGCAGCCAATCAGATGCAGCTACGGGCTAACGAATGGGAGAGGAGTAGCAGACACTTGGCCCCTGAGGAGCGGAGGGCAAAACGATTTGCTTTGGGGGAGATAAATTTTTTTTTAGCTTAACCTTAGTCCCTTTGCGCCCCCCCCGCAGAGCCGGCTGAGATGAGCGGTCCCGAGGTGGCCAAGACACCGGGCGGAGGAGCCCCGGGCAAGGAGGGCAAGGAGCCGGTGGCCAACGGGCACGCGGGAGAGGGCAACGACGCCAACCCCTTCGCCGAGTACATGTGGATGGAGAACGAAGAGGAGTACAACAGACAGGTGTGTGTTTTGTAGTATCTGCCATTGACATGTTTACAGTTCATCTAAATTCATGTTCTTATTTTTAAAGCTGGAGTATGTAATGTTGGAAAACTAGCAAGAGAGCTAGCAAGATTTGAAAGTAGCACCTCCTCTAAGCTCCTCC
>JBCAUF010000092.1:17801070-17811643 GCA_038406115.1 Haemulon aurolineatum
ATATGATCCTTTCACCACAACGTTTGGTCCTGCAACCTCTGCATCTGGACCTCCTACTGCCACACCTGGCCCACTGATAACATCTGACCCTTTTACCGCAAGATCTGCGTATACCCCATTTACATCTGGCTCCCACACCATAACATCTGGCTCAGTCACTACAACATCTAGCCCTGCCACTACCACATCTGGCGTTGTCACCCCAACAGCTGCTCCTTCATCTACCACATCTGGTGCTTTTACGAGAAGATCTAACCCTATCACTGCAACATCTGGGCCCCCCATATCTTAATTTTATCACACCTGGCTCTCTTAACATTACATACAACATGTAATCCAATGTATTCCTCTAATGTGAGTCTTGCAAGTCTCGTAGTATTAGATTTTTAAAAAAATGTAATTTGTTTTTCCATAATAAACCACTAGGAGGCAGCAGTGGGTAGGTGGTTAACATCTGCACAGGTAGTGCTTGTTTCAGGTTGGGAAAGTGCTTGGATGCTGTGCAGACTGAGGTTTAATGTCATCTCCCAAGATGAATCAGAGCAGAACACACAAGAGAAAAGTTTTTATGGTAATTAAAAACACAGAGATCAACTTAAGACCTGTTTCTTTATCAGAAATGCTCCTTTAACAGCACAGCGACTGTTCTGCTTTAGAATAAAGTTCTGTCTGGTTGAATATTTCAATTCAATTTATTATAAAAGATGCACTCAGTAACTGTAATACTTCATGTGTACAACCAGTCAAGAGTTGCTTGCATTATTTTCTGCAAGAAATCAATTTTTAAGCAGGTGAAACAATACTGTTTGTCTGGTTTAAAAAGATTTTATTTTTCAGTTTTTTCCTCTCCAACTACTTACTGCGTTCTATTTACCTGATCAGATGTGGTTGACCTTAAAGACCCAAAAGGCAGCAGATGATGCCAGATAAATACTTCACCTCTACTTGCAATGTGTACTGATCAGTATCTTTAGTTGGAATAAAAACCTGCATATTTGTTGGCTATGTGCCTCAAGTAATCAATCGTCTTATGGGTGTCACCTAGAAACAAATACACAGTGTGCAGAGAAGTCCTATGTTAGAGAAGCTGTGTTAACATGATGCATTAAAGCAGTGAAATGAGAGGATAGGTCACTATTTTTTAAAGTTAATCTTAAAGCACAAATGAACAAATATACATATATATTTTTGCACATTTAACAGGTTTTGGTGGCTGCATGTGTTCTTTATCACTGTGATTTGTTGATAATATTTATCAAACTGTCAGCGGCATAATCATGGAACCACATCACTGCCTGACACGAACCATCTCTACCTTATTTTTAAGATTTGTATCTATACGTGCGCATGTGATCTTAGAAGAGACCTCTGCGGAGAAACACCTGAACATCATGTCATGTTCACTGCCCTCTTTTCAGACAACAAAACTGCACCACATCTCCACAAGCTGTGAACGGCAGTCGTTCTCAAACCTCCTGCTGTGGTGATGGAATCACTGTTTTCTGATCAAATTAATTGTTGTTTTGCAAAATTTCCTCCACCCCTGCACACACAAATGTCACACAAAACAGTTGGCATGATGCATGTAGTTTTGGCCACACAGTTGAATTCTATGTCGTGAAGATGCAACAGATTTTGAACTGGTTACACAGATAATGAAAGTATTATCGTCCTTAAACAACGACTGACTGCATTCCACCTGTCCACGACATCAGTGAATACTATCCATGCTTGGCAGTGATCCATGAGTCTGATGGCGCCAACAGCAAAAATAATTAATGTGATAGAATATTGTTGTGAAAGTGTCACTTAAAAAAAAGAGAGACATCTGAAATAGTGCAGCCTTTCTATCACGCCTCTCACATCAAATAAACCAGCCTCTGTTCTGATCCGGATACATTCATAGGTTGGTTAAATGATCTCTCATTGTTTCACACTGCAACAACCTGTTTCTGCAGGAACTTTATCTCATTAAGGAAAAAATGTGGTCCTGTTGTTGAGTCTTTAAATAGCAGGCAGCAGGCTGGTTGGTCACTTCAGTGCTGAACTGAACCTGCTGCAGAGACTTACCGACTCACTGACAGGACGGCAAACAGTGAGTATGAATTATGTGCATTATATACCATTTAGACAATTGTACATTAAAATTATGCTATATTTAAACATGATGATATTATGATCAAATTTGATGTGATGAATGCTACATTTATGTATACAGGAAACAGTGAATTGATCATTTTGAGTTTGAAAATGACAAATATTTACTGTTATCTTTTATATCTTCGGGATGTGGAAGTACAGAAGCTAAAGTGTGCCAAAAGAATAATTATTTCAAAATCATGAATGCAATCAGTAAAATTCAAAAACTAGTCAAGCCATCAGGGCATTTCACTGGTATATATAAAAATAAAAATTAACATTAAAAAAATTAATACCAAGAATTGTTTTTTTTAAATGTTTTTTGATTTTATTTTACTTTTTTTTTCTTAAATGCGTCTTCCCCCATTGAAACCTCTCTCACAGCTCATTGTGGTCTCTCCTGCTGAGCCGTTTATAGCTTCCACTGTTTAACTGTCTAAACATTACTCTGCAGACATGAAGCCAGTTTGCAACACGAAAATTTAAGATGTAATCATTTTCAGTCCAGCACACAAAATGTATAAAAGTAAGTAATCACTACTGCAATTCCAGGGCTTGGCAGAGGAATAACAATATTTGTGGATTAAAAAAATAAATAAATTGTGGTTTCTTCTGTTGTTTTAGCGTTTAAAGTAAAAGTTATACAAATGTGATCTGGCAAAGATTAGATATTATTATATCTGACAGTTTTACTGATAGCTACGGCACATAGACTGGGAGGAATTTAGTTCAGCAAGAGATAAGCACCATGAAAATGACACCACCAATTCATGGTGTCTTGAAGGCTTATACAGGCTGGTCTTCGTTCTGTACATGACGCAGTGACAAAAATTCAGCAATTGTGATTCTGTTTGTGTTTTTCTGTTGCAGTGATTAAGAACGTGGACTTCCACTATGAATCCAACAACACCGCCCATCGCACCATTGAGATTTCAGCAAAGCAGCTGATTGTGAGGCGGGGCCAGTCCTTCCTCCTGACTCTGGAAATGAATAAAGCCTTCAACTCCAGTGACCCACTCAGCCTCACCGTGGAGACGGGTAGATCGCCAAGCACTCACACTGTTATTTCAGCTATTTGAACATTTACTCTGCTGCTGGTCTGTTATAATGTGGTTAAAAACTGTCCATCAAACCAGATGATGAGTTAAGCCAAACTCATTAAAGTGAGTGCTCATCGGTCTTTTATACCTGCAGTGTTTCAAATAAAACACAGCCCTATTCAGCTTTTAAACACTGTATTTACAATAAATTCTCCATGTTGTATTTGACTGGCAGAACATTTAGGTAAGGACAATGAGTAAGAACCTAAAGAGCAACGTTTACCCATCTTTGTTACCAGGTTCTGCTCCATCAGAAAAGCGTGGGACCCGGTCTGTGTTTGGTAACCCGTCTCCCATGTACAGCAGTGATGTCAAAGCAATATGGAAGTACAGTATTGACAAGAGCGCCAACCTGCAGAGGGGCATTGTGACCCTGCTGGTGACCCCACCAGCCGATGCACCTGTGGGAAAGTACTCGCTCTCTGCAAGCACCATGAGTTCAAAGACCACTCTAGGAACTCTGGTGGTGCTCTTCAACCCCTGGTGCTCAGGTAGGTGCTGTAGCGTCACTGCAACTCTGATGGGTCCATTGATACCTCGCCAGGAACCCGGCTTGCTCGCCTGGTGTTTTGTGCTGGTTTACAGATGTAAGCATTATAATTGTATGTGTGTGTGTGTATGTGTGTGTGCATGTGTGTGTTTGTAGATGACTGGGTATATCTTCCGGATGAGAGAGACAGACAAGAATATGTGATGAATGAAGAGGGAGTTATCTATTGGGGAACATACATGTACCCCCAACCTATGCCATGGATCTTTGGACAGGTGAGCATTAAAGTGCTGATAGAGTTACTGTTAAACTTACATGATGATTATCCTGTGTTCAGTGTGCTGGATTGCTTCTGTGAAATCAGAGACAAATTACAGCATTTGTCATGACTTCACTAAAGATTGGATATTTCCTGTTTAAACAGAAAACACATCATTTTAACCAACTAACCTGTCTTCCTGAGAAAAACAGTGCTATATGAGACTAGTTACAGCTAACAACCTCCGCACTGACTTTGCTACTTGTGTACAAGATTTTAGTTTGGCCTTGCATACGATGGTAAAGTAAGTATCATGAGTCTAATAGACATACTGACAGGAAGCCGTGGGCTAAGTTGATATTTTGGTCAACCGGTAGCTCTAATTTCTGTGTCTTCCTCCACAGTTTGAGGAGGAAATGGTGGACATTTGTCTCAAACTATTGGATGTCAACCCGAAACATGCGAGAGACCCGGCTGACGACGTCTCTGCTCGCTGTAACCCCATCTATGTTAGCCGTGTGATCAGTGCCATGGTAGGACCACCGTTTTTTTAAATACGAAGAGCATGATTTATTCTCAGTTTCACTCTTTCCATTTCCCGGAATCGCTTTTTGATGGAAAACAGTATTACCAGTCACATTTCGAATGAAGTGCTTACTCACGCAATTATTTGTACTTGTGAAATTACTCGTGTGGAACCCCTGGGGGGGCTGGGGGTTACATTAAAATCTTATCTAATCCCCAGATCAACTCTAATGGTGATAGAGGTGTGTTAGTGGGACGCTGGGGCAACAACTACAGTGATGGAGTGAATCCCACCCACTGGAACGGCAGTGTTAGCATCCTTCAGCGCTGGTATAAAAATAACTGCCACCCAGTCAAGTACGGACAGTGCTGGGTGTTCGCTGGTGTAATGTGTGCAGGTACTGTATGGTGCTGTTCATGTGAATCATAGTGTCGGCAAGTATTAGCAGAACTGAGTTTGATTGTATCATTACCTTCTATACGTCAGTGTCTGTGTCCGTGAATGTCTTTAATGTATTTATAATTCCAGTGATGCGGTTCCTGGGCATCCCATGTCGTGTTATCACTAACTTCAAGTCAGCTCATGACACAGACAACAGCCTCACGATCGATGAGTTTTATGACGACGACGGAACATCTTCAGACAGTATCTGGTAAGACAAGTATTTAGATGGACGATAACCAAGCAGCAGAACCTATGTGCTTTGTTCTTCTTTGATTCAAAAATGCAATCTAATAATTATTAGCAAAATTCTTAATGTGATGTAATCATGTATCAGTTTAATGCCTGGTATCATTATACTGGGAGGCATCTCCATCCAATTTTGTGCCTTTTATTTGAGTCATGGTTAAAGCTACAATACAAAAGAACTTCCTGTCCTGTAAATTTTCAGCATCAACGTCAGCTAAACACTCCGGGTAGTTTGTTCGAGTTTACTGTGATTTGGCTTTGCAAGTGTATGCACAAACCTTGCTTTCCCCATTTCTGGAGCTCCTCAGATAGATTACCTCAGAAAGCAAGGTCATATGACATTTGCTAAATTCACTATGTGCAGAAATTATTGGATGAGGCCTTTTAGCCAGTTCCCACAGTTTGAAAAGGACACCCCAGTAACCACCCATGATACTTGAGGAAGAGAAACAAACTAAGTCTAGGAAATAGACTTAGGCGACCACTGTTGGTTTTGTCACACCGTGGTTTGAACAAAAAATATTTTTCCCAATATCTATCTCACATATTAATTTTCCTATTGAAAGATCTACTGTGGTCATATTCCCCTGGACCTCCCCTAGAGGGTTCAAGGTTCATCCACCACACCCTCACAAAAGCCTTTGGGAAACACTGAGGAACCACCCCAAACAAGCTATGAACTATTTCGACACTTTATCAACATCTCAAACACCTTTGCAAACACTTGAAACTAGATACACCTTGGCAATAATCCAGAGTACCATAGAAAACACCTAGTTACACCTTAGCAATCAATCAGATGAGCCTTAGCAACCAGAAAGTACCATTAGGCCTCACCTGTGAGAACTTGGGAATTGAGGAATGGGGAACTTAAGAAACTTATTTGTGTCATGCAGGAACTTCCATGTTTGGGTGGAGGGATGGATGAAACGACCAGACCTCAAGAAAGGAAACACCTATGACGGTTGGCAAGTTTTGGATCCCACACCACAGGAAAAGAGTGAAGGTGAACCCAATTTTGTGTTTTTGGAAATCAACGACAGATTCACAAATGAGTAACTAGAGACCAACTACAGTACACCTGATTTGGGTAACACCTTCTTCCTGATTGAGAAGTCAATCCTTGGCTTATTCTTAAAAATGTTAAAATCAAAGTCAGACTTTGCTTTTCTTGCCCCAGGGGTGTTCTGCTGTGGTCCAGCCCCAGTCACTGCCATTATCCAGGGGGAGGCTAACCTGAAGTATGATGTGCCATTTGTCTTTTCTGAGGTCAATGCTGACATCGTCAAGTGGATGGTCAGTTCCAGTGCTTAATATCTTTCAGTTTCATTGACCTTTCCGCAAACATAGGTTAACTGAAGACTTAAAAGAGCCCAATTCCCAGTGGACACAGTGAATTAGTGAACTATTTTTTAATATCTTCACCAATTCTTAAAGGACCAGTGTGTACTGTGTAGTATGTGATGGCATCTTGCACTGAGGTCACAGATTGTACCAACTTGCCTGTGGTGGAAACTACAATGGCCATGAAAAACAGGGAAAACGTGAAAGACTCTTTGTAAAGCCGGTGTCTGGTTTGTCCATTCTGGGCTATTGTAGAAAAAGGTGGTACACAACATGGTGAAATCTGTGGAAGAGAGCAGGTTCTGCCTGTTGATAAAACGAGCTCGTTCTAAGGTTATTTCAGGTGATTATACTACCTTCCATTTTGTGCCAATCAATCCTGCTAAATGTCATTTCAACGCTTACACAAATTGCGTTTAAACAAATTCCCACTGAAGAGCAGTATTTTTGGGCTCAACAATTATTAAAGTAATTGGAAGTAACAATTATGGTATGTGTAAAATCTAGCCTTAAAGTTCTTATTTATCTCAGTGCCACATTTCTTTTCTGATTTTGTTGCTGCTCCCAGACCAGTGCTTCTGGATTGAAGAGGAAAATGTACTCTGACACTACCACAGTAGGTCAGAACATCTCTACCAAGGCTGTTGGCTACAACATGAGAAATGATGTCACAAACAGCTACAAACACAGAGAAGGTAAAGGCTGCATCCTTAGGGAATACTTCACTGAATATCTATCTTTTTGAATATCAAATTATTGTCGTCCTTGCATGTAAAGCACAATTTATACTCTACGATTCTCTGGCCTGATTTAAGTGAATGATGGGTATTTTCCCAATAGGCAGTGCAAAGGAGAGGGAAGTCTTCAGGCGTGCACTCAACAGAGTGAACTCCAGAGATGATCAAGAGGGCGATCGTAGAGATGAGCCACTGAAGGTGGAGATGAAAATGGAAGAGGTACAAACCAAGATGCTTAGAGACAATGTGTAACCTTATATTGCAAGGTGAAAGCATGCACAAATTCTGCATGAATGATGAAGAACATTTGTGCCCTTGACGGTACTCCTTTAGATACATGTGTCCAAACAGTCAGCAAGAAGTAGAGCCTGTTACTCAACTTCAGCACATGTGGACCAAAATGTGTCTGAAGCACTAACTGCTAACATTAGCATGCTAACATAGTCATAATGATGCTGATGTTTTGCATATATATTAACCATGTTCACGACTTTAGTTTAAGATGGTAGTGGGCTAACAGTTGCTAATTAGCAGTGAACACAAAGGACAGAATTACATTAGCTTTGCAGGTATTTGTGTATAAACACGATTGACACAGTGTAATCTTCATTAGATCACATTTTTGGCCATTTGTGGTTTCATTTACCCTTTTTTCTACACCAGGAGACCAAGATGGTGCGTGGTCAGGACATTAAGCTGAAGCTGAAGCTAAGCAACAAAGATCGTACTAGTAAGACACTGTCTATTCGCATCAACGCCCAGGCCATGAGTTACAACGGCAAACCAACACACAAAATCCACGGCACAGCCCAAGAGAAGATGCTACTGCCTGGACAAGGTCAACAGTTATTATCTCATACTTTGGCTCAATTTTCCATTACAGCCTGTGGAGTTTTGAAGACATTTCCCCCTTCAAACTTAAAAAGAGAAATGGTTGTCCAAAAGCCAGACACTATGTAGCATAACCATAAACATTTGTTCATATTGAGTATTGGTGTATGCTGCATGTTTTACTTTCATGCCTCCTTGTGTGCTACAGATGTGATCCTACCTATTCAGATCCCGTTCTCATTCTACAGTAAGTACATGGTAGGCTCTGACAGCATGAAGGTTACAGCCGTGGCCATTGACAAACAGCAGGAAGATGACATCTATGAGACTGATACTGACATTGCCCTGGAGGACCCGCCCATTTCCATCAAGGTCAGTAGAGTCCTCTCATGTTTCAGATGTAAAACGGCACGGAAGTGTTTAATTGAACACTGTGAGAAGTATCTCAGGTTGATTACGCAGCTGATAACAAGACATCGACTGTGTATCATATGCACAGTTTTACTTGCTGGCTGCATGATAATAATCAAAAAGTAACATCTTTGTTTTGACAGCACCTGAGCCCACAAACTGGTTCTGTGAGTCCATTGTTGCTGCATGTGCTGCTGCATACCCTAAGACTGTATGTCCTTACTAATTCTGAGAATTCTGAGCCAATCCATTCGAATAAACCTTGCGATGTCTCTTTCGTCCTTGTATGAGTTTTTGTACAAAATTTCAGGGCAATCTACCCAATAGTTGAAATATTTCAGTCCAAGATAGTGGACAGGGCAATGGACAGAATGACACTGAAATACTTGCAGCTAAAAAAGCAAACTCATTGTCATCAGGTCAGAGGCTGCTTTTACGTCCATTAACTCCCAAAATGCTACAGCTATGCAAATGCATGTAAGCAAATAAATGATGTGCTATGTGCGGTGTGTTTTAGGTTTCGGGTGAGGCCCGTCTGGACCGTGCCTTGTCTATGGAGGTGGCATTTACAAACCCACTCAATGAGCCATTGAGAAACTGCTCCATGACTCTCATTGGATGTGGCCTTTTCAGGTCAGACTATGTAGAAAGGTTAGTATGTGGTTCCTGGATGAAATCTGCTGCAAATGAGCAAGTTAGTATCAAACAGTTACCTGCAACTGACTTAGAGTGGTCAGACTGCTCTTGAGGCCTTTGGACAATGTCCATTTTTTTCTGAAATCAATACCACTGTTATGACATGATGTTATACTGTTTTGGAACTTCAATCAATATACTTTGAGAAAACAATTCAATCATGCCATAGTTGACGAAAATTAATAAATAAAAGTGCAGTTATCAAAATGTTATCATTTACCAGTTTGACTTATGTGATTGTGTCATTAGCAACGTCAGTGAGATTGGGCCAAACCGTACCCTGAAGCTTCAGATCACAACGTTCCCCTACAAGGTTGGACTGAAGACTGTGGTGGCTGACTTTGACTGCAGCGCCTTCAGGGATGTGAAGGGCAGCTGCACAGTCCATGTCAAACCCTGAAGCTGCGCTCACTCTCCCAACGTCCTGCATGCCTTGTGTTTGTGTGTTTACATTTTATAGGCAGGTGGAGTTACAAACAATCAGGGTCAGATTATATCTTTATATATGTTTACAAATTTTGTATTAATCAGACTTGAGTCGAACATTTTTTTCATCTCCTTTTCCTCTACCAGTAGCCTACTAGTCTGTTACATTTGTAGGACTAATTCTCGCATCAACCTCGACCACCCAAAATGAGACAATCAACAGTGCTCACGTGCTTTCAAAAACATGAAATATATCAGTAAAATCATTACTTTGATTGTAGAAATATCCAATCCAGCTTCACATAGCTCATAAGGGGGCCCCGTTTTGATTGCATTTGTGGTTTTACCATGGTTTAATAAAAGTGTTTTCAACCAACTACTGCCTCTTGATGTCTTGACTAAAGAGTTATGTTCAAAGATCTCCTCCACACATGTATTAAGCCATACAATGTACAAAAGGTCTGCTCGGAACAATAATGAGTGATGTGGTTATTTTTTCTTTGCAGAAAAAGTCATTTCCACAATAAAACTCTAAAATAAAGAGCATCTACTTATTATAGCTCATTGAAAAAAATCAGAATGAATATGCAGATGTTGTTGGTTTCTAAAGTTTTTCCTCAGTGTGTTTGACCTGGAGGCTTAAAGTTTCCACATCAACAGTGGACCAGATTGGCCTCCAAAATTTTTGTGATATCACAAACTGCCCGCCCCGATCAAAGATCTGACTTTCACTGAGCTCAAAGAAACTTTCCACTTTCAGCAGATGACTGTAGAAAAAAAACCTACACTGTAAAAATGATAACTAGCAATTGTTGATCTCATTACAGTTTTGAAGTTAAACTGACTCGGAAATATGGCTTTGCAATAAGCAATCTATAAACTCTTGTCTGCCCAGCAAATTTCTCTCATTGTTGACTTAACTAC
>JBCAUF010000092.1:18090244-18103135 GCA_038406115.1 Haemulon aurolineatum
TTCACAGACTCACAGGCATCTTGGTCTTGGCGGCGGTGAGCAGAGACATGGTGATCTCACTGAGGTAGTCAAACACCAGGAAGTCCAGCTTCCCACTGTAGATCAGCTGAGGCACTGCACGCACACACACACACACGCACACGCACACGCACACACACACGCACACACACACACGCACGCACACGCACACACACACACACACGCACAAACACACACAAACACACACAGGGTCATTTAAGTGTAAAAATCAACAAAATCTGTCACAGGTTGAGTTGTTTTTATGTTTTTATACATTTTAAGGTGGAATTGTTTCATATTTTATCTTGACGTGGATTTTCCTATTTTATTGATTATGATATTGATTGATCACATTAAGGACCTTCAGTGTGAAAACAACATAAAGTATATTTACACTCTAAAACAAGTAAAAGACAAGTCCTTCATATTTCTACTACGTTCCACAGTCCATGTGTAAATATTCTACTTTATACGATTTACTTTGCATGAATAATAAAAACATTATGGAGAAATAAATGATTTAGAACAGTTAAAGTAGAATATCTGCCGCTGTGTGTGTTTGGTGTTTATATTTATGTTATTTTTAACTCATATTGTAGTTTTTTTATTGCATATAATGCAAAGTATTGTTTCCTTTCTCTTTTTTTTCACTTTGTGGCTGCAGCACTGACGAATAAAGGAACATTTCATCTAATTTTAGCTCATTTCTTTCACTGTTTATTGTTTCACTTTGTTTGGTTTTTGCATTAATCCTTAAATAACTTTTTTCAAAAATACGAAAAAAACCCTGCTGAAATGAGTCCTGCCTCATGGAGCCCGGACAGGTGAGTGGACAGGTGAGTGGACAGGTGTGTGTGTGTGTGTGTACCTGAGGTCGCCGTGTCCCCCCAGAACCCGGACGCACAGCCGATCCGGACCGGTTCGGTCCTGGTGGAGCTCGTGTAGTCTCTGCTGCTGGTTCTGTTCTGACCCGACGAGCTCGACTTTAAAACCCGGAAGTTTAAACACGAACTGCCGCGCGACAACCGCGCGAGCGCCGCGGGCACGTGACGCAGGGAATGAGGGAAATTAGACATGTTGAAGTTAATTAAAGTAAAGAATAAAAGAGAAGAGACGGATCAGCAAGAACTCTTTCAAGTTCAAGGTACACCGGTCCGTCCATAAAAACAGTCCGACCGGAAACACGTCACGGAACGGTCCACGTCCATCCGGTGAAGGGTCCTTTGGAGAGGAAGGATTTATACGTTTATTTATATCGCTGTTTATTTTATTGTATTCTCATATGAACTGTAGACTTATGACTGTTTTCATTATGGATTAATCTGCTGTTTATTTTATGATTAATCGATTTCCTTAACTGTTGGGCTGGACGATACCAAACTTTCTCAGTTGATATGACACTGATACTTTGCTACAACTTTAATGACACTGATACTTTGTTACAACTTTAATGACACTGATACTTTGCTACCATTTCAATGACACTGATACTCTGTTATAATTGTAATGATACTGATAATTTGTTACAACTTTAATGATACTGATACTTTGTTACAACTTTAATGATACTGATGCTTTATTACAATTTCAATGACACTATATTGGTACTAAACTGATGATTGTTTTCGTTATGAATTAATCTGCTGCTAACAGATTTTTTTGGTGCAAATCGTGAAAAATAACAACATCTTACAATCCACTTTTAAATTCATTTTGTGATATTGTCTTTTTAACTTTTAAACTCTATTAATTTATTTTATTTTCTACTTTTTATTCATTTATTTTATCTTTGCTTTTTCTCTATATTTGACTTTATTTACTTAATTATCTTGTCTTATTCTTCTCATATGCTTCTGTCGGCTTTTATATGACATCATCTTTTGATTGCTTTTTATTTATTTTTATTTATATATATTTTTGTGGATTTGACCTGACTTCCTGTTGTGTAAATGTCACCAAGTTTGTCTCTCAAAGTCTGTTTTTAAAGGTGCTATATTAAAAAAGTTCTTTTTTATTATAAATGTGGTCACAATTACCTTCATCTTCACAATGTTTTTTTTATTATTATTTATTTACCTTTGGTCCAACCAACAGTCTAAACCTCAACATTATTACAAACACATTCAAATGATTTAAATCAGTCAAATCAGCCGCAGGGAAAGCAGCAAATCTTCACATTTGATTATTCCATTAATCGACTAATCGGTTCTTCTTCTGTGTGTAAAACAATCTTAATATAATAACGCAACTAAAGCTGTCACACAAACGAAGTGACATAAAAAGTACAACATTTCATCCTGCACTGGTTTCTGATTTGTTCAATAAATATTGTATCAAAAGAATTTAAGATTCTAAGAATATTTCTGAGTATAAAATAATCCTTTGTTTGTTTCACAACAGGTAACAGTACAAATAGAAGAGGGAATCAATAAGATTGATTATTGATAAATTGACTGTTAACTGTCTTAAGGCACATAAAGAAATTGATAATTGAATTGAATGAATACTAATTCTTCTAAATGTTGTGAAGTCATTGATCAAAGGCTCAGTTGCAGCTCCCCCTGCTGGCTAGAGTGGCCAAAAGTGGACTTTTTTTTTTTTACTTTTAAATAATCTCTGATTTAAAAAATATATAATATAATATCATAATATAAACAAAACAAAACAATTGTACTTGGACAGAGATTCTCATCACATGATCAATATATCCAAAATTAAATGCCAATACCAAATATTCATGTAAAATAAGGATATCATTTAAAATGCATTACGTTTGTTTTCCATTCAAAAACTATCAATCAATTAAAACAAATAACCATCAGGTCACTTCAGTACAGTGTGTGTGTGTGTGTGTGTGTGTGTGTGTGTGTGTGTGATGCAGGTGGCCAGTCCTATTATGTAAAACATCAGCGTGGCGGCCTAATATATGGTTTTGAATACGATGTAATGGATATTTGATGAGCGCGTGTGTTTACTTTAAATAACGCTGGTTTGCATTGAAGCAATCTGTCAAGTGAGCGACCTGCGGGACACAGGTGAGTGACACCTCTGAAAAATTACATTGAATTTATCTGAAATCTGATCGCAAACGTAAGGTCAATGCTGCATCAAATAGAGGTTTAGAATTACAGAAACATTCGATGATATAATTTTAATTTATTTTCTGCTGTGACGATGACGCTGAGCTGAGTCGTCTGATCTGTGGTTGACTTTGGTGATGAAACGTGGATAAAATGTTTCATCTTCAGTTTTGAGGATCTGAAGAGAAAAGGCTTTTCCTGAAGAGTCACTATTTGGCACAAACTGTCAATAATCACAGTAAAGGTCCGAGTGTCAACAGTGTTCGAGTTCATCGATCCAGATTTTTCATCTTTGTGACTTTGTGGCATCTGGTGTTGTTGGTGAATGCTGCAGGTTTACTGAGTGTTTGTTGAACATTTGATCTGGAAAATGTGCGATTACAGTAAAACATTGACTGACATGATACAAAACAAACTGTAGTTCTGTTTCTGCTGAAATGTTTTACATTTGCACAGATATGTCAACATGGAAGCTTCCATCAATATTGTCGCTACATTTCCAGAAAATTGATGCACATTTATGTTATGAGAAGATGGGGGCAATGAAACAAACAGCTGGTGGAGCTAAATCTAAAAAAAACCTCAGTTTTTAAACAATAACATTAACATAAAACATTAACATTAAGCAATCAAAGAAGAAGAAGACGACACGACGAGATGACGAGTCAAAGGAAACACAAAATCTGCACGTTCTCATGTCTTTTTGTGTCTCTGGTCTTGTTTTCCATTGAGGATGAACTCCTCCAACAGCACCTCCTCCGACTCTGTGAACTCCTCTCTGGTTCCTCAGTGGAGCCCCTGCCCCTCTTCTTCTTATGGAATCCAGATCTTCTTCGTTGTGGAGGCCGTCAACTTCATGGTGGGTTTCCTGACAGACAGATGAGACGCTTTCGTTTTCGTCCACATAAACTTTGTTAAAGTCAATATATGACCAAGTCTGTCATCTTAAAAGACAACAGATGTAGAACTTACAGGTATTTCATGGACCAGTAAAGGTTAGAAAAAGAGCTCAGAGGATCAATAAAGTTATTCCAATTCATCCTGAGGAGAATCTGAACGTTTGAACCAAATGTCATTACAATCCATCCGATAGCTGTTGAGATATTTCAGACCAAAGTGGTCGAATGACAGACCGACAGCTCTGGTTGTGTGTTAACTTCTGACCTTTGACCTCCAGTTCGGCCTGCCGGTGAACGCCTGGACTCTGTGGTCGATCAGCTGCAGCTCTTCGTCCGTCCAACCCTCTGAGGTGAACAGTTTGGATCAGTCACATGTTACATGATCAGCACAACCTCTGATCTTTTCACAGGAACTGACAGAAAACACAGAATTAGACACAGAGTTTCAGAATCTCTGGACCCAATTCAGCCGAGGCGCAAGAAATGTACAAAATCTGCTTTGTAACAATAAATTGCTTTGGAGAAAATGATCATTAAAGTTTTTAAAGACCCATAATAATGACACAATGATTTGATGTCCAGCATGATTCAACAGGAGGACACAATCTTGACTTTTTCTCCTGTTTTCTGTCGCAGGTGTTCACTCTGAACTTGGCCTCGCTCGAGTGTCTGTACATTTTGCTCTCGTTCCTCCGTCCGCTCAACTATTACATCATCAAAAGTGCCTTTCTGCTCACGTTCAACATCTTCTTCTACGGTCTGCTCAGCGCAGGTAAACGCCGCCTGCAGACTGAACTCACCGCGGAGGTTTGATGAGTTGATGATGTCATCGAGCTCGCTGTGTTTGCCTCCACAGGACGACCTCTGTTTCAGACGTGTGTGTGTGTGGAGAGATACCTGGGCGTGGTTCATCCTGTCACCTACCTGAGGTCTGACACAAACACACAAAATGTGATTCAACAGATGAAGATCAATAATAAGTCTCGACATGTCTCTCAGGTATAACTCGGTGCGGACCCGACTCTGTGCCCTCCCCCCGGTCTGGGCTCTGACCCTGTTCTTCTGCCTCTGTGACGTCTGGAAGCTGGTCTTCACCTTCCCCATCCTCATCCTGCTGCTGCTGCTCCTGCAGGGTTTCTGCTGCGTTTCCATCCTGCAGGTCAGAAACCACGTGGCTGCTCCTGCACGCCCGGATCTGATGGTTCAACAGCTGGCGTCCACATGTTCAACCTGTCATAGCTGTTGATTAAAGGGGGCGGGGTCAATCAACATAAAACATTCATTCATATAATTTTATTCTATGTGCTTTTAGATAGAAGTAACTGATTTTTTAAATTAACTGAACAATTTAAAATAAATATACTGTATATATGTATATGTTGTTGCTTTAAAACAAGGTTAAATTTAGGTTTTCAAATTCCGCATTGATTTCTCACGTTAAATATTATTTCATATATGACATCATCAAATTGTTGTTTCATGTGTAAAATATCTGATAATCACATGATTACTTCAATTGGTCAAATTTATCACATCATCGTCATATTTTGAGTTTTTCTCAAAACAGAAAAAACTGAATTAAAAAATGGAAATATTTCCTTTTTTTATGTTTTGAGAAAAACCTGAAAATATGACTCATGTCATTGTTTTAATAGGGTGACAACATGTGAGATACTTTTTTCACATGACCTGTCTGTTTCACATGATAATCACATGTGTTTAAATCTGGTGAATTTATCAGCTTAAATGTTGCTGCAAGATTTTCATTTCACACTTACTGTATTTACGTCATATGAAGTTAACATTGATAATAATTTCACATATAAACATTGGCACAAATTAAATGTATGTGAAACCAGTTTTTCCACATTTTTCGTCATACAAAATATGTGAAAATCCCACATGCTACTATTACACAAATTTATCACATGGTAAGTGTTGCTTAATGCTTGAAATTATGTGAAATTGTTGTTTTTACAATTCAGTTCAATTCAATTCAATTCAATTCAACTTTATTTGAAATTGGACAGCGCAAGTTCATGAACAATAAAATGTAAACAAGCAGGATTATAGCCACAGGCTAATTTCCATCCTTTGTCCCATAAGAAAGATGTTCCCTGAGGAATACAAGTACAATAAAAAACAATTATCACAGTTCATAAAATATAGCAGCAATATGAGTACTTACAAAATACAATAGTGCAAAATACAAGCGCAGTTCAGATGCGGTTGCACCTTGGATAAAGTGCAGACAGTCAGTTACATGTGATGTCTTTAATTTCTATATGATTCCTATGACATGTGAAATGTGCCTTTATGTTTTTTCACATGTTAAAAGGGATTCAGCATGTAATAAACATGTTGTTGTTGTTGTTGTTGTGACATTGACACGCCCTCTCGTTCAGGTTCTACGGCGGCCCGGTCCGAGCGGTGGCACCGAAGATCGGGTTGATCCAATGAAGAAGAAGGCTTTGATTACAGTCATAGTGATACAGGTAGATCTGCTGCAGCGTGTTCAAATAATTCATATGTTTTTACACCAATGTAACTGTGTGTGTGTGTGTGTGTGTGTGTGTGTGTGTGTGTGTGTGCAGGTCATGATGGTGTTCAACTATCTGCCCTCGTTGCTGGTGGTGGCGCTGCGAGGTCGACTGTCCCAGCAGAGTTACCGGTGCGAGGTCGTTCCCGCCGCTCGCTCGTTCTCGGTGTTCGGCAGCTTCATCCAACCCGTCATGTACCTGATGAGGAGGGCCAAAAGCTGAGCTCAGGGCCCCGCGAGCCTGAGTGTCGTGTTTCAGATCACATAACTTTGATTAGTCCTGATTGCATTAGATGTGGGACTGTGTGTGTCCATGTGTTTATCTACAAAAGTAAAAAATGACAGAGAATTATTGTTGTACACGCTGGCTCTTGGAAGATTAAAATGAGCGGTTTGGCGTCATGCAAACAACCTGCCTGTCTCCCTCCCATCCACACTAACACTCAATCATCATTATCACAACATCTGCTCAAAGCTGACAACTTACTGTTGGACACCAAAGTAGATATCAGAAATCACTCTGCTGCTGCTCTGAAGGTAAGTCTGTTTTAAATGTAACGGGTTTAAGTTTAAATAACATTTGATTACCTGGAACCCAAAGATGTGCAGGCACCTCTTTACCTTCTTATCTTTTAATGTGAAGTCAGCCAAGTTGTGTTCAATCTGCAGATATTATTATTATTATTATATAACACATTATATCATATATCAGCTTTTCTTCAGTTCAGGAGAAAAAGTAAGTTTCATTAAATTGCTGCTCTTCTCTGGTGTCCGACCCTTTAAAAACCTCATCAGGGCACATGAGACAATATCGCCATAAAAATGTTATACTGTAATATTATTTTAACGAACTTCAGTGCTGATCATACCTGCTAAATGTTCATTTATTTTCAGTATTTTAACCCTATAAATACCATTTTTGTTTCAATAAAGCCATTTCTTTAATGTAAAAAATACAAAAAAAGAAAGGTTTGAGGGTTAACGCAGCCTGGGATCAGTGATCAGCAAAAACACTTTATTTTTTGTGCAGTGTCTAACATGAGATGTCCTATAGAAATTTCATAAATATAGTATTACACGAAACTAATATTACATATGTACATGTATGTGTGTTTGTATATATACATATACATATATATATATATATATATATGTACTACCACCAGATTGTTAAAATAATACACACAAAAATTGTACATACATATATATATATATATATATGTCAATTATTACACTGATTTCATGTATTATTATTTTTTTGCCATGTCAGATTTGAGGAAATAATCTTCCATTCTACTATGACATACAACAGCAATTTAACTCATTTTGTAAGAGGAAAAAATTCCCTTTGAGGGGTGGAGCAGGTGGTGACACTTATGGTCTCGAAAACAACGTACAAGTTTGTTTTAGTTTTCCCCAAAACCAAAGAGCAAACTTTGGACCAACTTCAGTTTAGACCAAATATATAAATAAAATCAAACAAACACTTAAAGTCATATACTGTACATTCTCTATTCGATGTGTCTTTTTTAGGTGACTAAAACCTCCATAGTTTATAGCCGAGCTTCCCGCGGCACTCCTGCTGCTTCTCCAAAACTGGGAGTGTGCCTCTCATCTACTGCCGATGAAACACCCCACTTCAAAGAATCTGACCTTTCGCTTTAAGTGATTGATGTCAAATTGTTATCATCGTTGTTATCCTCATGCTTTGAACCTGAAGTCTCTGTATCGTCGTCTTCTCAGGGTTTCAACCATCAAACATGCGAGTCAACTCCTCCTCCAACACCTCCCTGCCCTCCTCGTCCCTGTGCTTCTCAGACTCCAGCCATCCTCACTTCTTTTCATGCTTTGACTACAGTGCTAGCGTTGCAATCTATACGATCTTAGTCTTCACCAACTCTCTCGTCCTCCTCCCTCTCTACATTCTCGTCCTCTCCACTGGTTTCCAGCGATGGAGGAAACAGAGCTCTGCTCCTGCAGGACCAGTGAGCCACTCTGATGTCTTCATCTACCACGATGTCACTGTGGAGATTATTGGTGTTTTTGGATCGGTCTTGTTCTGTTTGGCCTCGTACACGTGTGATCCAACCATCATGATGGTTGGGTATTACACTGTTTTCATCACGTATCCTGGACGGACTTTAATTCATTGCCTGACCTGTGTGGAGCGCTACCTGGCCGTTGTTCACCCCATCACATACCGTGAGCTGAGTAAATCTGTCGGGGTGAAGCTCAGAAACATCAGCATCGGTTGTGTTTGGCTGCTGTGCTTTGGGCAGATAGGTTTAACGGCTCTCCACCCCGATGTCAGCAGGCTCTTCTTGTATCCCATCTTGACCATCACTGCCATCACTATCTGCTTCTGCAGCCTCTCTGCTCTCATTCGCCTAGCACTGAGGAAGGTGGGCGGGGACAGGGAACAGATGGACCAATCAAAGCAGAGGGCTTTTAACACCATCATGGCCATAATGGGAGCATTGATTTTCATGCTGTGTGGGCTACTGACACTAAATGTTATGTACACCTTGAATGAAAAATTGGGAAGAAACATATGTGTGCTGATGATGATCGGAGCCTGGCTCTGTCTGCCCAGCAGTCCGATTCTGCCTGTGATGTTTCTGCACCGAGCAGGAACACTGAGATGTTTGGGTCGCACCTCGAGTCAAGGTGACAGCTAGAGAGAAGCACAAGGCATGCATCGCTAGCTTACGCTGTTCAGAGTAGAGATGAGTTAGTCAACATAACCTGTGTACGTGCTTGCCAGATTTTATAGGTTTTGCTCAGCTGTTGTATCTAGGGTTAGGATGTCTCTAGGGTTGGCAAGTGTCACATCTAAGGTTCTATATCTATATCTATGCCAATAAACTTGATTGAGAATAATTTAGGCTGACACATTGAACATTTTTTGATATTGATATTTGATATGGATCCCTTTGATTTGTTTTTCAAAACAATCGTGTCATTTTGCAATTGAACAATCTGGCGTTCCTTGTTACTTACTTATTGGCCAACATGCACTGCAAACATGCAAGCACAGATCAGTTATTGGTCTGCAAATAAAGATGGACAACAGGACAGATTGCCTGTCTGGGGTATGGGTTGTAAATTCTATCCCATTCCATGTTAATGACAAACACATTTTCCCCAAAGATGTTTTTTTGTGTTTTAAGCGGTTCTCGTCACGCTGATGTTTTTCTAATTGTAGATTTTTCACATATGTTTGGTTTTAATGACGTACTTGAGCTTTAAGACAGGACTGTAACATCATAATTGTGCTCACGTTTGAGTTGGGTGGCTTTTACCTTATTTCTGTTCAGTGGTTGGTGGAGACTAGTTGCCACGGTCATTTTTGGCAGATGTTTGCGTCTGTGTTGTTATTTGGTACGTAGATACAGCGTTATGGTTAACTATTCATGTGTCACTGCAGATTTGTTGCTCAGCCGTTAGGAGTGGCTAAAAGTTATTGGGCACCTTGAGCTCAAGTCACAAATACTCTGGAATCAAGAGAGGTCCAACCATGACGTCATAGCTGTTGAATGACATTTATAATTCCTCCAAAGTGCACCCATCCAGATAATATGGAAAACTTTCCTAAATCCACAAAACATGTTGATCAGATCTGTAGAACATCCATGATGACTCAACCTATATCATGCAAAGATCATGTTGGTCCACCGTTCTGCAACCTGTATCTCAAGGATCTCAAACTCTCGCTGGACTTTATGTCAAAGTTTCTGTTTAGTCCCTGTAGACGTGAGGTTTTTACTTCCGAAGCTCCAACATTTCCAGTCTGATAAATCAGGAGAAAAGTAAACAGTGAAACATGACAACAAGCCCTGACCAGGAGCTGTAGAGACGTCTTTGTCTACACCAGAGGGAAGGGCCAACTGACATCACAACACAGGTGAACTACATAACCTACTGTCATGTTATTGAACACATACATATTCATGTCTGCTGTGGTATTCTTGTTGTTTTCCACTCCTGGAGCCAGTAAATGGAAAAAGCATTTTTCACTGGACACGCATATCCAGATCAGATCCCACCAGGTGCTCATGGCTGTTTTGTAAAATGCAAACATCTCGCAAATTTGTTTGTTTTTCCACCTACATCATCCTGACAGGTGGAGTGTATGACAGTCTGCAGCGAAGCAGGGAAGGGAGGCACCTTCATCGATTTGGAAAAAACCAACAAGAAACGAAGAAAACACAGCTGACCAGGTTTGTCTCTCTTCATGTTATACTTATTTCTAGTATTCTAAATCATAATGACAATAGATTTTCTCTGATATTATGGTCACTCTGTGCTTCTTTTGTTTATTTTAATTGATTTCAGTTGCACGGGAAAATTCATTCTAATTAAAATGTTTTGAATTCCAGTGCTTTCCCCCTGTGGTTCAGACGTGTAATCTGTTGCCCAAATGTCTAAACCGCTTCTGGGTTTTGTTCATAGTAAAGAGAAAAATTTACTGAAATTGTTATATTATATGTTTGTTCGAGTGCATCTTGCATGTGGCCCATTAAAGGCATAGTTCACCCAAAAATGAAATATGGTCATTATCGACTTACCTGCATGCTGATGAGAAGTCTGGTGTAGTTTCTATATTCCTCAAAGTGCCGCAGGAGGCTCTGGGGGTTTTCGTCCTGACCGCAAAGCCATATAATTAAGAGTCTATGGTAATCGAGAAGAAAAGGTGAATAAAACTACTCATAAACTTTGTAAAGTTTGTCATCTTTAACTTATTCTGTGCATCACTGTTGGAAACACATGATCACATGGTGATCACATGTGATATTCTTATATAATTTAGAATTTATTCATTACAGTTTTGTTTACAGTGCACTGTATTGCTTTTATAATACTTTTTAAGTACTTTCATTTGTTTTTACCATATTGATCAACCTGCAATATTCTTATTCTGTTTATATTGATTACTCACTCACTGCAGTCTTATTCATAGCCGTAATATTTTTGAATCCTGTATATATTTGCACATGCTTCTCTTATTGCACATTTTTCTTCTTTGTCTCTTTTTATTCCTTGTCTGCTGCTGTAACAAATGAATTTCCCCATTGTGGGATCAATTAAGTATTATCTAATCTATCTAATATAATCTAATATAATCTAAGATTCTCAAGCACACTAAATTATGCCATACCAGACTACTCTTTTCGCTCTCCTTCACAGGCCATGCCCGTCACCTACTCAACCTCGCTCAACATCACCCTTTCAGTCCCTCCTCCCGTCCACTCCATCTCTGATTTCTATCAAGACTGCTTGAGAGCTATTGGGGGTATTGTCCTTTATTCCTTATACGCCTTCATGAGCCTCTCCCTCCTCCTCCCTCTCAACATCTTCATCCTCTACACGGGTTTCCAACAACAGAGTAATCGACGCTTTGGGCCCTCAGGACAGTTGATGAGCCACTCCGACTTCTTCACCTTCCACAGCGTCATTTTGGAGATTTTTTGTGTTTTTGGGTCAGTCTTCTCTTGTTTAGGAACCTACACTGAAAGTCAGGCGTTAACCTTGTTGGGGGTGTCTGTGTTTTGCATTATTTTCCCTGGACAGACTCTGTTTCACTGCCTGACCTGTGTGGAGCGCTACCTGGCTGTTGTTCACCCCATCACCTATATGCACCTGCGAGACACGGGCGGGGTCAGGATCAGAAACATCAGCGCTGTGTGTGTTTGGCTGCTGTGCTTCGGATGGGTCGGTGTCACACATGTGTGCCTGCCTGATTTTCCATTCATCCCGTTTCTGTGCTTGATTTCCGTCCTGGCACTTATTATTTTTTTCTGCTGCCTTTCCGTTCTCTGCGTTCTGACTTATTCCAGGCCGGGGGAGGTGGGCGGGAACAAGGGGCAGGTTGACCAATCAAAACAGAGAGCTTTCCATGTCATCTGTGCTATATCGGGAGTGCTGGTGGTGAGGTGTTTCGGGCTGCTGATCAGTTTTGGCTTATACTATTTGCCGTCGATTCGTCAAGACGTTTTGTGTGTACTGATGGATTTGGGCCTTTGGTTCACTGTGCCCAGCAGTCTGGTTCTGCCTCTGCTGTTTCTGAACAAGACAGGAAAACTGGCATGTTGTAGGCGCAACACTGAATCGGGACAAGAAGTCAAGTGAAAAGTGAGCCAAACTTCCTGCAGTCTTGTTCCCTTCATACATTTATATAGATACGGATGGAAACTGAAGGGTAAATCTCATGGCTTGACAAATGATATGAGACTCTGGAAGAGTGAAGGGACGACAGCGGGACAGTTAAAAAATTTGATTAGATCAGATTCAGGTAGAAAGAACATTTCCTGGCAGCAATTTCAGAAAACAGTCAACTGTCAATAGATCAATCCTT
>JBCAUF010000092.1:18520466-18534494 GCA_038406115.1 Haemulon aurolineatum
TGTACAAGGAGATGGTGGGGGGTTCGCCACCTTTCCTATACTGCTGGGTCAGTGGATACAGATGGCAATTATGATTAGAAGACAGATTATTCTGAGGAACTGGAAAAAGCCTGGAGAACTCCCTCTCCAGGAGTGGATGACTGAACTGGGCAAAGTAGCAGCATATGAACGAATGACACAAAAAATAAGTACAAAAAATAGTCGGTCAGGGGTGTGACTTGTTTCCTGTCAAGTGAAAACTAAGAACAAGATTTCTTGAAAAATGAAAGAAAGAAAGAACAAAAGAAAGAAAGACAAGTGGAATGTTAGAAATATAAAGACGTAAAAAAAAAAGTCATCATTTGGTATTTCCTCATGGTTGCCTTCTGTCATTCTCTCACTGACTATGCCACGCTCTCTTGTTCTATTCCGATTTACACCAATCAAATCTGCACTACACAGTGTTTTAATCACACCATAATGCCATATGGGGTATAATATGAATAGTTCTCACAAAACCTGTCTGTACTTGTGTGGTTGTTTGGACTCAAATCATAGAGGATATTTTTTGTAATCTTCTGATTAGGATCTGCATCACTTGGCAAAGAAACCAGAGTTGTTTGTTTTATTTTCACGTGGTTGTTTGGCTCACTGGAAATACTGAGGCTCTGAAAGTTCAGAGTCACCTTTCTTGCCTTTTGTCATGTGAATTACCATCAATGTAGTCAGGTATGTAAGTCACTGTACGACAGAGTATTAGGGCTACATTGAGAAAAAAAAAATTCACCGACTTCGAGAATAAAGTAATAATTTTCTGAGAATAAAGTGATAATTTTTACGAGAATACAGATAATTTTACGAGAATAAAGTCATAATATTCTAACCTGTTTTAGAGGAGAGTTGTTAAATGAGTGTCGTGGAGCATTTAATTTTACTTCAGTATAGGTTTCACAAGCCTATACCTATACTTAATCTTTTGTTACATCAGCATCACATTGTCGTAAGTATCAGGACGTCGGCAGTGCACGTGCAATGGCATAAGGATTCATATAATAACCTAAAGACCTTTGGCATCACTATTTACGGCTGCATTGATGGATTTATTTAGTTACCACATAATGTGGATGGAGGTATACAAAGTTTCTCACAAGACGTGTACACTCTGTGTACTGTTTCACCCAACTAGATTACAAACTTAATAAAACTTTGTCGTGTAAGGTACATTCAGCTCGGTCCGGTCATGGATGCGCAAAGAAGAAAAAGGACAATGTCTTTAAATGCACAATATTTCAGGACAGACAACTGACTTAAAAAACCTTCAGACAACTCTTTCCTGATTGAAACAATGTTTCACATACAACATAAAAACAACTTCAAGACATCCATAATGAAAGAATACATGCGAGAGTCAATGACTGCTGATTCATAATACATAAACGCTAGATGAAAGAGTTTAGGGGAGAATCTTGGTGGTTACATGTTGCCGTCATATTGTCCCCTCCCGGAGAGCAGGAGGATAGGACGGCATGGCTGCATTGAATAAAGCATCCAGTCCTAACATGGTGTAAATAACTAGATATTTTTCTATGATACGGTGAAAATTTGATCGAGAGTCAATTCAATCTCAAAGCCTGGGGGGAAAAAGCCAGTAATCATTAACACAATCGTTAGATTCTGTTTTCTTGTGATCAGTCCCACTTAAAGGAAAAGTACTGATTTTTTCAACCTGGACCTTATTTCCAGCCTAAAATATGTCCTTTTTCTCACCCTTAAAGATAATGTGACATAGCCCCCAAGCCACTGTGTAATTCAGACTCGTGCATCTAAGTTATTTACGGATCTTTGATGTTAGTTGTTTCAATGACAGATCAGTATCACGGTTCTGATGTTGGATTTCATAAAGAACTACATCAGCACTAGTTCAGTCACCTGAAGGATTTCTCACAGGAAGCTTATAAAGGATACATTTGGTAACGCCAGACGAGAGGCTTGAATTTCTCATTGAGCCTTTTGTTTTCAACATGAAACTTTTACTAATTTGGCAGACGGAATCCACTCCAAGACCCGCCTTAGTCTGCCTCTGATTGGCTTGTCACGACACGCACTACTCTGCATCTGATTGGCGTCCACACACATAAAGTTTGACAGTTCTTTGCGCTTTGACAGTTCACTGTGCTGTGCTTAAATAGTAGTAACAAAGACGGAAATGTATCGTCTAATTTGATCCAGGAAGACACCCCGCCTATTTTGTCATCGCGCCTATTTAATTGTAGGTATTATTATAAGATGTTTTGTAAACAAATAAATGTGCAGATATAGTATTATTCATAGCTTTTACGTGTTTCTTAAAGAACTGGCGGAAATGTATAGCCTACAAATAGCCATACATCTTTGCTTTACAGTTTGTACCAGATAGGCCTATATCGTTTTTCTAACTGCAATGATACGCGCTCGAAGCGGTGTCACTCAGATAACGGTGCACTTCTTCCGGGTTGACTGGCCAAATTACTCCATTCATACACGGACTCCACAACTCTCAGCAAAACTTACCCAAAACGCTTTCGAAAGCAGTCTATTCACACTCTGAACATGTAAGCAAATTATACAGACACTTAACTGTTACTGTCAACTGTTAACAATATAACATACCTGAAAAACGGGTAGAAATCGTCACAATGGTGATGCAATGCTGTTTCCTCAGCAAGAACGAGGGAAAAAAATGGGAAAACATCGCCAGTTTCTTTCAGACACGGACGTGGGCGGGGCCAAATACAATCATTCTCAGATCTTAGGAGTAAGACCACTGTTTAAGCACTACTGCTTAGATTTTAGATAAAGAATAAAGTGAACAAGACGCAATGGACACTTAGCATTTTACTCATTTATTACACATTTTAGCTGCTTTAGAAGTTTAACTCGATCCCCATTAAATTGTAGCTATTTCTGTAGTATTATTTTAATCTCAGGTTTTTAATATTACCATGATTGAATGAATATACAGTTTTATTACAAAAAACAAAAGTGTATTATTCTTGAGCTTGTCCTGTCATGAATGAGAATGTTGGAAAGATAAAAGTATAAATCTCAAAAAAAGGATCCCGTTGCCATTATAAAGCAAGCGTCAAGCTCAGTGTCACTTCCTCTGTCTTGCTCCTCACATACAGTACAAAAAATAGTCGTTCAGGGGTGTGACTTGTTTCCTGTCAAGTGAAAACTAAGAACAAGATTTCTTGTCAAGTGAAAGAAAGAAAGAACAAAAGAAAGAAAGAAAGAAAGAAAGAAAGTGGAATGTTGGTATTTCCTCATGGCTGTCATTCTCTCACTGACTATATCTCGCTCTCGTTCTGGTTCCGATTTACACCAATCAAATCTGCACTACACAGTATTCTAATCACACCATAATGCCATGTGGGGTATTATGAATAGTTCTCACAAAACCTGTCTGTACTTGTGTGGTTGCGTGGACTCAAGTCATAGAGGATATTTTTGTTTTAAATCTGATTAGGATCTGCATCACTTGGCAAAGAAACCAGAATTGTTGGTATTTTCACGTGGTTGTTTGGCTCACTGGAAATACTGAGGCTCTGAAAGTTCAGAGTCACCTTTCTTGCCTTTTGTCATGTGAATTATTATCAATGTAGTCAGGCATGTAGATCACTGTACAACGTAGTATTAAGGCTACATTGAGAAAAAAACATTCACAGACGAGAATAAAGTCATAATTTTGCGAGAATAAAGTGATAATTTATGAGAATACAGATAATTTTACGAGAATAAAGACATAAATTTAGGAGAATAAAGTCATAATATTCTAACCAGTTTTAGAGAAGGAGAGTCGGTAAATGAGGGCCGTGGATCATTTCGTGGAATTTTACTTCAGTGCAGGTTTCGCAAACAAGGAGATAGCATACTTAATCTTTTGTTACATCAGCATCACATTGTCATAAGTATCAGGACGTCGTCGGTACACCTGCAATGGCATGGCATATGGATTCCTATGATAAACTAAAGACCTTTGGCATTGCTATTAATGGCTACATTGATGGATTTAGTCGCCACATAATGTGGATGGAGGCATATACAAAGTTCCTCACAAGACGTGTACACTCTGTGTGCTGTTTCACCCAACTGGGTTACAAACTTTCTTAAACTTTGTCGTGTAAGGTACATTCAGCTCGGTCCGGTCATGGATGCGCAAAGAAAAAGAACTATGTCTTAAAATGCACAATATTTCAGGACACACAACTGACTTAAAAAACCTTCAGACAACTCTTTCCTGATTGAAACAATGTTTCACATACACCATAAAAACTTCAAGAAATCCATATGATAAAAGGATACATGCGAGAGTAAATGACTGTTGATTCATAATACATACTAAACATTATATAAAAGAGTTTAGGAAACATTTATAAAAAGGGTGAGTATATAATGAATATATGAGAAAACAATGCTGAAGCAAGTATCAGAAAAAATAAATGAGAATGAGAATACAATGAGACAAGATTCATGATAGTCAGTGATCCTGGTCCTGATCATTTATTTTTAGATGCATGCAAGTCCTTATGTGTTTTTTTTTCTTTCCTGTGGCACTGAGGGGCCATCCCCTGGAGGTCCTTTCAAAGAGTCGTCTGCAGGACATGAAAGCTCATCAAGATTGCATTCAGTCCTTAACGCTATGTCCAATACATGTGTAAAACCTGACAGGCCTTTTTCACTGAAGACATTTTTGATATGTCACAATCAGAAAAGAACAGGTTTAAATTATGAAATGAATAATGGCTGAATTCCATTATGCTGCATCAGTTTCATGAAGGGATGTCCTGGCTTACTACAGGTATAATGTTATTATTGACACTTGAGCTATGCATTTTATTAAAAAGAGGCTGATTGAAGTTGCACTTGCTACAGCCTTCAAACTCCAATTGATTGCATTTAAAGGTCTTCACTCATTTTTGAAGTCCCTAGTTCTTTTTGATGTCACTTCACTTCAAGTCACTGGGTTGAGACTCTTGAACTGGGACAGCCAGATGCTCCTCAAGGTTTGTGGATGGTGTCGTTAGGCTGGTGGTGATGTCTTCTACCTGAAACATTTCCTTCAAGGGGGGCTCTGAATTCCATCCGTGGGTCTTGGCAGTCTTGTAAACACATCCAAAGAGATCAGGAAATATCGTCATCACATCAACTTCGGCTGCATCTCTGGCGCTGCAATCAAAAAGCAAAAAACCTTTGACAGTTACCACATGAAGACATTGTGTGCCATCTACAGTAGACTTACTGACTGATTTGTTTTGTTTTGTTTTTTGTTCTGCTTAACTGTTTGATATTAATAAATGGACAAGTAGTTATATTTTTGACCCTTTTTGAAGCCTGAAGTGATATGTTTTCTGTTCAGTTAACATATTTAACATAGTTAACATAATATGTTTTCTGTTCAGTTAACATATTTATCACTTCAGGCTTCAAAAAGGGTAAATGTTAATGTACAGTAAGATACTAGCAAAATACAATTAACCATTGAGGAATGTTAAAAATGGGATGTTGTCATATCATGTGCCAGCACAGATAAATCATACTGACTCCACTGACAGGATCATCAGTGACAGTGCATGTGTCAGAGATACCTTGCTCAGTTTCCTGTAGCTGACTCTATTCGCTGTTTATGAACATGAAATCAGTTTGAATCTGCGCTAACCCTAGCCTTCAGGGAAAGATGTGGCTAGTTTATCTGTCCTGTTCAGTTGCTAGCATGTGCACGTGCAGCACATGTGTGGTACATGATGCAGCACAGGACTTTCAACAAGAACAAGACTAGGTGTTACACAAAATGGAGGTAAAACAAATCAGAGAAACAAAATGGATATACAACATGTCTCCAACAACAATATATAGCAACAATATATATGATATAACAAGGGAAAGATATGACCCATAATTTACAATCAGGAACCTAACTATGTCTTAAAATGCACAAGATTTCAGGACACACACATATTGACATAAAAAACCTGAACTCTATCGACTTATCAAGACAGTGAGATGTGTTGAAAGACCAAGAACAAGTACACTGACTTTGTTTTATTATGTTATTGGATTTTTGATGGATTCTTTTCTTCATTTAATCGTAAATGATACTTTGTCAAGAAGGCTTGGTGATACATGCACTGTAGGTGTAAGTGTGACAAAATGTATAGTCTGTCAGAATCATGTGACTTGAAGATTATTTTTTCTTTGTTTTGGAAAAAGACTGAGCAACACAACTAAAAATAAATAAATAAATGAAATTGCCAGTTTTGATTAATAATGAAGAATTGCTTCTCAGTTACAATTTAAAGTCCTGCTACACTTTTAACTCAGTTTCACTCACTGGTGCTCATGGAGGTTTCGTATGAAGCGCAGTAATCCCAGTATGTTGTCAGGGTAGGTTTTGCTCTTGGCATCCATCTTCCGAACCAATTCTGGTGGAAACTGCCACACAAAAGAAAGTTTGTCACAAAGAGCGAATCAGGAATACAAAGATTAGACTTGATATCTTATACTCACCTTATTTTTCCACTGTTTGAAGGATCCATCTCCACCACATGAACGAATCAGTTCCTGGTCAGCTTTTCGACAGTTTGCCACCTCCTCCCTGTTACCAGTCCTTCTCAAGTATTCAACTCTCCTGAAAAGAGGATATATGAGTTGAATGAACTGACCTCATCATATAACACTGATGAAAAATGGCATTGAGTCGGAAATTGATCGTAAGCTAAATGCCTCCTAAAAACAACTATTGCCCGTCTTAGCTTTGCAATCAAACTCGGCATGACAGCATGTATGAATGAACACGACAGCATAAGTGTAAGGAATGGCTTTAATGGTGTTATGCAAGTGCACTGGAAAAGTTAGCATGTCTGGTTAACTAGTTACCTACACCTAAATCTGTTGACAGGGATTTTAATGAATCGGTCGATCAGTCAATTGTGATTCTTCCTTACCTTTCAGTGGTCCAGAAGAAGGGATGACTCAAGCACTCTTCCACTTTAGGTCTATGCTTTGGTTCTTTATTGATCATCCACTCAATGAGATCTTTTGCCACCACATCTTGTACGTGGTCCAGAGTGTACATCCCGTCATGAATATTGCTCTCACATTTATAGGATTTGTCGCCGAAAGGATGGTGTCCTCGAGAGAGGATGTAATAACAGAGCATCCCAGCCACCTTAAGAATTAACATAACATTATTTTTTACAATTATAGAAGTATTTTTACAAAACCATCTATCCAAGTTTGTGTTGCAAAAAGACTGACCTGTACATCAGTGTTTGGCTTGTATGGTATGTCAGTATCTTCTGCTAAAGTCTCCCTGGCCATCCAACATTTTGTTCCTGCACTGCCAGTGCGATAAGTTGTTTGGCCTTTGGTCAACCGTCTACTTATTCCAAAATCAGCCAATTGTGCCCTTCCTTTAACATCTGTAGAACACATCACAAAGATAAACTCAGGAAACATGAATAAATATAAATCTGAATAGGTGCTGTTTCAGTATCTTTTCAACTTTTCTTACCGATCAAAACGTTCTGTGGTTTGAGATCGCGGTGGAGAATTGGAGGATTTTGACAGTGAAGCACCTTCAAACTCTCGAGAACCTGATAGACAAGTTTCTTCATCAGCAGGCCACCATCATGATTTCTGATATATTCTTCCAGGGTGTATTCACAAAGTTGAAGACCGAGATATCCAAAGTTTCCATCCTCCGCAGCATCAACATATCGTACAATCGATGGATGATCAAGCTCTGGAAGTCGCAGAATTCCTTCTTCATTCTTCAACACTTGATAGTTGGATTTAGTCATTCTCTTAATAGCAACTTCAGTGCCATCATCTCTCAGCCCCAAGAACACTTCAGTACCATCACTTCCCTTTGCTATGCAGAATTCTGGATCATTCACATAAATCATGCTCCCAATTCTAGTCATTTTACTTTCATCACTGCTAACAAGCTTCTCTAATTTGTCTCTCCACCTCTTACTGATTTGAAGCCACTTGTGTGCTGTTGGTGATGTAGTGGAGATGTGGTGGAATGATTTAACATTCAAAGTTGACTCTACAACAGGGGCTGATGTTAGACCAGTTGCAGCAGTAAAAGCTTCATCATTTGGGTCTTTAATATTTTCCTTCTTCTTTTTTTTCTTTTTCCTTTTTTTCTTGGATTCAGGTAAGGCTGTACAGTCGTCATATTCCAACTTTGGTGAACTCAAATGATTTTTCAGTCGTCTGAGAACTGTTTTCAGCCTGTCATTCATTTTCATACCTGCAGATGTCAGGATGCCGTCGGGCACTGAAGTTATTCCCACTGATGTAAAGATGCTTGCCACATGTTCAACTGATAGAAAGTTAGCAAAAACACCATAGGTGAAGACTCTAATGTCAGAGGAGTGCTTGTCTTCTACAAAAGGAGCAATTGTTTTGCATAACTTCTCAACAAAGTTGTGATCCCAGCCATTTATGCTCTTTGATTTCTGTGTTATCACATACAGTGTTTGCAGAACAGCTTCCAATAGGTCACGTCTGTCTTTAGAGCAAAGCTGGTCCAGTAGTTTGGGTATTATATCCAGTGCTTGTTCATTTGGTATTTCTTCCATTGTGCAGAAAACTGCATGTAAACTATCAATTGCCATCTTAACAACTAACTTAGAGATGTTTGGAAGGCGACTGACAGCACCGGCAATGTAGGTGCTCAGATTTCCAGTGTCCTTCAGCCATTTAATACTTCCCTGGCTGTATCTTTCTTTACCTGGTCCAATAACAGTAAAGAGCAGTTCAATGATGGTCAGATGAGTCTGAGGATGCTCCAACAGCATGTGTCTGTCAAAGGTTTTGAACACTTCTTCAGCTGGTTTTCCTCTTATAGAAAGTTCCAGATCCAGAAAATATTTGATATTGGAGCATGATTTATCTCCTTTCAGTGCAAGGTTGTCAATCATCTGACGTATTTTTGTATCGTGAGCAATGTCTTCACGACTCATGCCATGTAACAATGTCACCAGTCCACCTGCAGAAATGAGCACTTTCAAGATATCGTCCCTGTCATTGATGGCAGCAATTTGTACTGGTGTAAATGCCTGTAGATTCCATCCATTTGGATTAGCTTTTGCTTGAAGCAGTTTCTCCACAAAGATGAGTGGTGCTTTGGCTAATGAGACATAATGCAAGGGTGTCAATCCTTTTTGAGATATCGTGTTTGGGTCTGCACCTTGATCCAAAAGAATATCCAAAATATCCGTACTGTGAGCTACAACAGCTGCAGTCAGTGGGGCTATACAGTCATTTGCCTCTCTGTATTGGTAATTTCCATGAATATTGTTGTCCCTAAGTAGTTTTTTGAGCTTGTTGTGATTTTTGTCGACGATACACTGTATTATAGGATGTGTTTCCCCTAAGTTGAGTAATTCAAACTTTGTAATGAAATTCATTTCTTTGCTTCGGAGGAACTGTGAAAAAAAAATACATGACCGTTAAAACATTTGTTGGCATTTTAAACTTTGAACAAAGAGCTTTTTTGGCAACTCAATCAGAAACTATCTACATGGCTACATACAGTACTGTACAACAGAAGGTTACATTTATCACCAAGGCTGTGATGAACAAACCCCTAATATGCAAAATAATTTTCTTCCAGTTGAGAACTCTCTGATATTTTGTGTATTTGCTGACAAAGTTAACCATGAGGCACTGTACAACAGAAGGTTACATTTATCACCAAGGCTGTGATCCACAAACCTCTCAGCCAATGGGCTTTATGCACAGCTCCACTATTTCCTGAATTTAAGCCAGTTCCTTTGTTTCCTGTCTTACATTATTGGACAAACTGATTTATCCAGGTGTGTCTGACCATTGTTGTGACGAGTACTGAGATTAGACACAACTGGATTAACCAGTTTGTCTAATAATGTAAGACAGGAAATAAAGGAACTGTCTTAAATTCAGGAAGTAGTGGAGCTGGGCATAACGCCTATTACCAACATATATGCAAAATAATTTTCATCAAGTTGAAAATTCTCCGATATTTTGTGTATTTGCTGACACAGTTACTGTAATCAAGAGGCTATTTTCCATCTCCAGTCCCTACACTGATGTTGAAATAAAAAAAAAATATTCATCATTTATTATTTATGAACATGCACAATAACAAAAGAATAATACTTGCTAATGTACACAAAGTGCTATACATTCCCCTCAGTCAGTGTTTTAGATTTTGATCTTCCTTACTCTATCTGGCAGCCAGGTAGAGAGCTTTGAAATGTCTTCAATCATTTTTGGCTGTCGCAGATACAAGGATGAACTAGGACTGCGTGCAGTCATGAACGGGCCCTCGCGTCCCCGCGCCATTCGAATTTCAATAGGTCCCTCGTTAGTCGTTGACTCTCGGCTCGGGCCCTAAATATTAAAAAGTAAACGTTTCTAGTATCTGAAGTTCTATGCGCTACTGAATATGGTTTATTTGAGTATGATTCATCTGGGGGCCTCTGGTTCGAATGTTAAGGTCCCATAGGAGATGAGGCCTCCTGTTTTTTCTTCCTGAAGTTTCAAGTAGATTAAATCATTTTAGATAAGAGGCAGCGGCCTCATTTATAAACATGGCGCATGCACAAAATGGGGCCTGAAACTGGCGTACATCACTTTCCATGTAAAGGTTGTGATCTATAAAAAACAAACTTGACAGGAGAATGCGCGCAACCCTAAGCAAACTCTGACCCATGTCAGAGTTTGGAGGAAAACGGGGGATTGGCGGCACAGATGGTAAGGTGTTGAACTGAAGTCAGATTGGAGAAATGTAGAATGAGACTATCCCCTGTCACACATTTAATTTCAAACTGTATCATGCGTTAGATCCATGTTGCCATGGCGATTTAATTCAACAGCGTTATTTTGCATTGGACTGATGCTTCTGAAATGCCTTCTTAGAATCTAGCTGAAAATTAAAAATCTAAATTCCTTCTATAGCCTATATTTAATCACCACCATCTCTCAGTCACATTGTCCACTCCCGGAGAGCAGGAGGATAGGACGGCACAGCTGCATGGAATAAAGCATCCAGTCCTAACATGGTGTAAATAACTAGATATTTTCAATGATTCTGTGAATATATGACAAGAGTCAGTTCAATCTCAAAGCCTGGGGGGAAAAAGTCAGTAATCGTGAACACAATCGTTAGATTCTGTTTTTTTGTTATCAGTCCCACTTAAAGGAGAAGTATCCTTTGTTTCAACCTGCCATTATATTTCTAGCATAAAATATGTACATGTATTCACCCATGAAGGTTATATATAATGTGACATGTCCCCCAAGCCACTGTGTAATTCAGATCATGCCTCCATCAAAGTTATTTACGACCCTTGATGTTAGCTGTTTCAATGACATCAGCACTAGTTCATTCACCTGAAGGATTTTTCACAGTAAGCTTAAAAAGGTTACATTTGGTAAAGCCAGACCAGATCTGCATTTCTCATTGAGCCTTTGTTTTCAACATTATACCTAGTGATATAGCATAGTGATGGATTGGCTTGTCACAATGCGCACTACTCTGCCTCTGATTGGAGTCTTCACACATGAAGTTTGACAGTTCCTTGCGCTTTGACAGTTCACTGTACTGTGCTTAAATAGAAGTAACAAAGTCCTAGCTTCTTAAAGAACAGACGGAAATGTATAGTCTATTTTAATCCAAGTAGACATGCCGCCCATTTTGTCATCGCGCCTATTTAATTGTATTATTTTCAGATGTTTTGTCAACAAATAAAAATGCAGATATAGTATTAGGAATAGCTTTTACGTGTTTCTTAAAGAACTGGCGGAAATGCGTGCAAATAGCCATGTATCTTTGCTTTACAGTTTGTACCAGATATATCGTTTTTCTAACTTTAATCAGCTTAATACGCGCTCCAAGCTGTTGCGCTCAGATAACGGTCCACGCCTTGCAGGTTTCCTGGCCTCTGCGATATTGCCCATAGATCTTGCCTCCCGGACTCACACACAGACTCCATTACTCTCAGCAAAACTTTGCTTTCACTTACTCAAAACGTTTTTCAAAAGCATTCTATTCAAACTCTAAACATGTAAGCAAATTATACAGACATGTTATCTGTTACTGTCAACTGTAAACAATATAACATACCTGAAAAACGGGTAGAAATCGTCACAATAGTGATGCAATGCTGTTTCTTCAGCAAGAACTTTTTTCGAATGATGAAAAACATAGGAAAATACGCCAGTTCCCTTCAAACACATACGTGGGCGGGGACAAATACAATCAATTTCAGATCTTAGGAGTAAGACCGCTGTTTTAACACTGTTACTGCTTAAATTTATCAATAAAGAATAAAGTGAACAAGAGGCAATGAACACATTTAGCATTTTACTCTCTTATTGCACATTTTAACTGCTTTAGAAGTTTAACTCAATCCTCCTTAAATTGTAGCTATTTCAGAAGTATTTATTTTAATTACCATGATTGAATGAATATACAGTTTTATTACAAAAAAAACAAAACAAAAGTGTACTATTCTTGAGCGTGTCACATAGCCTATATCACTGTTCCACTTGGTGTAGCTCTACTATCTCAGGTCTCCTTGGCCATCCAGCCTTTTGTTCCTGCACTGCCTGTGAGCATGTAGACAAGTTGTTTATCCTGCAGGAAATCGTTGATTTATGCCAAAATCCGCCAATCTTGTCCTCCCATAAACATGCAGGATGAATTGTGTTGATTGAATCAGTAACCCCGCAATCATCTAACCCTAACTGATGGTGACCTCAAACAGTAGTGTCTCTACAGGCAGATGATCAAAAACCATGAATTTTTCAGATTTTTCACAAAGTTGAAGAAATTGGAACATGTCTAAAGCACTCATCAGTGTTAAAGGATTGCAAAAAAGTTGGGTGTCTGCTGTTGTGCTGTTGGGTGTCATATTCCTCATGATCAATGAATGCTAAAACACATCTTACAATCATACTTTTACACATTTATTTTGATACTCAACTGACTAAATTTACAGTATATTGAGAGTAACATTCAATATGCTCAAAACAAAATCATACAAAAGAATCTGCATGTTGTAAAGCTTGCATATTCCATGTTTTTATTTGCAATACCATTCACTTAATGAGTAGAAGCACTTTAAGACTTCTGAGTTTATTAGCTTCATTTAAAAAGAATTTGGCAAACACCATTTTTTGAATGTCATGCTTTTGCAAGCTGCAGTAACCTTTTATCATTATCTTTTTTTTAAGTAAGTGCAAAGATCAGTTCAGACTTTTGTGTGACAAACAGGTAGTGGCATTGCAGTTCTTATTTTATGTACATTTTTTAGGTTGTAAGTCAACATTCAGTATTTCGAAAGAACAGAATGACAGACTGAAAAGCCTCCCAACATGAGTGGATATATTTACATGAACATTTTGTTTCCTCTGTTTTTGGACAAATTATGTCCTCTTATCAAATGTACTGACTTGAGTTGGAGTCCACTGACTCTTCTGCTGTGAGGAGCCTTTTTCTCAGTTACAGCCTTAACAGAAAAGTTTTGTCAGCATTTCAACAACTGTGGTTATTTTTTCAGATTTTCAGTAGGTTTCATTTCCCTGACATCACCTTAACACAGGTCCTTTCAACTAAATGGATAAAAAGAGATTATCTGCTAATTCCTCTGAAATAAAAGGTTATGCACTGGTAAATGGGGATTTTCTATTCAAATGTGTTTGTCTAAAAAGGCATTAGCTATATCCAGTCCTGAATACTTTACTTCCTAAATCAACAAAACTCTTCTTGATTTTTTACTGTACGTAATATAATCTATAGCACCTACAGTAACATTTTCCACACAACAACTACACTCTAAGGGCTGGGGTCTCATCTACAATAATTAAAGGTTTGTGCTTTCAAGACATTCCCTGTATGGAAAAAGCAAAGGGGTGTGATACTTTATCACGGCCAGAGGGGGGCACTGTGGGCCCATCAGAACACAGAACCCCAGTGCTGATAAGGCAACAAACTGTACATTACCACCGGGTAAG
>JBCAUF010000096.1:856533-876083 GCA_038406115.1 Haemulon aurolineatum
TCTTCCAAACACACCAAATATCTCTTCAGCAGCTGCAGTCAGTCTCTGCTCGATAAAAGCTCTCAGAGTTTGGACTTCAGACATTTTTCAGAAACAGCTCAGCTCAGTCGATAACTCAGACGCGAAACGTTTCGAACAAACGGAAAAGTCTGGGTCCGTCACAGTATACAGTCCGGTCTCTCCCGACGTTCCTCCGACGAGTGTTCCACCTCCGTTTTTTCCGACCGGAAACTTCACTGACTTCCTGTAAAACTTGAAATCACTTTGATTTTTTTTCTTTTAACATTGTGGATCTAAGTTCATTTAATCAGTGTAAACACACTGAAATTAACATATAAACAGGTTAATTAAATGAAGTGGAAACATGAATAATTTTATCATTAAACACATCAATCAATCAATCAATCAATCTTTATTTATATGGCACTTTTCATACAGGCAGTAACACAAAGTGCCTTCCAACGATAAAAACAGAAAAAGAAAAACAAAGAAACAGCAGAGAAAATCATGAAGAGCAAATCAAGAAAGAAAATTATATATATACACACACAGACACACAGTGATATGTGCTCCCACACATAGGTGCAGTTGCTCCTCCGTTTGTTTCTGTCCGGAAGCTTCAGTGACTTCCTGTAAATCTCAAAATCACTTTTCTTTTTTTCTTTTCTTTCAACTGTATGGAATTCAGACTGCTGTCAGAGTTTTCATGAAATCAACAGTTTGAATGTGTTCACAAAACCGCCCTCAGTTAGACTGTGTTGCAGCTGGAAGTTACTGTAGAGACTGATACCAAAGACTGAGAACACATGCACACACACACACACACACACACACACACACACACAATTTCATGAAGTCTTCATTAAATTAATTATTATTTATTATTATAGGCCTGTCTCATCATGATTACATGTTCTTCGGTTATTTGCAAGTTAATCAAGAGGAGTCAACATCGAATTGTTAATTAGAAAAGTCTTGGTCATGATGTTTGATCTCAGCTTTAAACTGGATTGCAGCTGTCTCAACTTTCTCAATTTGAAGCAAAGCTTGAAGACACAGATCAGCATTAGAAATCTCAAACATTGACCAAACAAAACCTGCACAACCTACGAGGAATGAGGAACTGATGTGACTCAACCTCTGCACAGACACTAAAAGAGGAGAGATTTGACAACATCATTAGTTTAACTGAACAATAATAACTAGGGTGACCAAACGTCCTCTTTTGGGGGGGTCACCCTAATAATAACACCAAACTCCAAACTCTGCACCACAATATTGTATTTATTTCAAAGATTTTGTTTAGTGAAACAGTGTTTGTCAGATGATTACATTTCAGTTTCAATCTGTTCTTTGAATGCCAGAATGAAAACAATACAACTGTATTAGCTGAGCTTATATTGTCCAGAGTAAAGAGTTTATTGCTTAGTGTTAAGATTTTATTGTTTACTTAAGAGTCTATTGTCTATCTTATATTACTTTTTAAAAAAATATATATATCCTTTATTTTGCACTGTAATCTTCTTTTGCTACTGGAAATTGAATTTCCTTGAGGGAGCCATCCCAAAAGGATCAATAAAGAGAAGTCTAAGTCTGAAAAACAATGAATACAAGTTACTGCGACACACTCTCAGTACAACAGTCATGATACTTTATTTATGTTTTCCTGCTGTAAACAAACACTGACAAATGTGTTACAATTAAATATACCCCAGAAAACACCACCAAAGATGAATAAAAAGAAGAGTCTTTGTGTGCTGTTTACTAAATGTAAATTTTGTAATGGTGCAGAGGTTATAACTTCTGATTTATTACGTGACAAGTCTTGAGTCTGGAGTTTCAGGTCATTTCAGTGGGAGTCAGTCAGGAACTGACTTCATTTTGACCATCACAAAAGTGTAGGAGCACAAAGGAACAGACCTTTCTTCTCCAAGCAAGTTTGGAATGAGGGATGAGGGGGAGGGGATGCTGCCATCACCACTCTGTACTAGATACATGGAGTTAAGTTAAGTGACTGGGATGAGATAAGCCATGGCTGGCTGGATTCTCACCCCAAGTTAATTAACAAACAAACACCCATGACATCTCGAGCTGTAAAGATGTCCAGTTGGAGATTTTCCAGGATCCCTTTCTGTTTGGAATTGGACGTTTGACAAAATCGATTAACTGTCCCTCAGGTTTGCTATCTGTGATCCAGTCAACAGGAACTCAAACTCATCCACCATCAAGGAGTCACCTCTTAAATTAATAAACGTTTTCTCTTAAGGACTGAATATTACTCCGATAAAACAACATGGTTCCTCTCAGTTGTCCCTACACTGCATTTCTATCTGTTGCATTCACACCTAGGAGTTAACCCTCAGCCATCTGATCCTCTCAGCCCGGTGAAATCAGATAACAGGCATCATAAATCTCAGGACACGTTCCTGGAGTCCAACACAATGTCTTTGCATTGTGTTGCAATGTCTTTGTAAAGGATGAACTAAACTTTTTGTCTATGTTTTAACCATATAATTATTCTTAACTTTCTTTTCTCAGCTGATGGATGGTCGTCTTGTTGCCATAAGGTAACGTTTTGATTTTAATCTATCATTTACCATGGCGCCACACTGTCATTCTGTGGTGATAGTTAACGGGCTCCTGTGTAAATATTTTGTTATATGTATAGTAAAAATATGTATAGATTGATTAAGGTGTCTCTACTATCATGTGTTGTCCCATTTGACATGTTGATGAAATGTTAGACTAGTTTATAGCATGTGTGCACAAAGTGTAAGTTGACTTTCTACTGATGTATGCAATATCATAGCATAGTAAATATAATTGGATTTGGATGTGGTTGACCGGTCGGTGAAGCTCATCTGAGTCGGTCACCCCCCAGAACACAAGTGTTTACATCAGATGCAAGTATACAGTATACAGTACAAAATTATATAAATTAAACTTAAATATAAATTTCGAACAGATATTCCTTTAACAGCACATCTGATCTGGGTCAGAAGATTCTCTCGCGACATAAAGCATTTTGAATCAGTTCGGCTTTGATATCAATTGGATTGGGAATGAATGGGCAATCCATGTCGAACAGCTTTCTTCATGTGGGAGGAGACAGCGAGAAACTCAGGGTTTCTTACAGCAAACCTGCCAGCGAGCAGATTATGTTCACAGAGTAAGTTACTGCAATAACAGACTCAGAGTTTCAGTTACCTCGCTTTCTGGAACGGATAACTTCCGTTTCCCTCATCTCAGGATTAACAAACTGAGTTTTCACATAACCGACTTTCTGGAATACCCGTTAAATGAGTATTCATCTAAAGATGTATGATACTTAGAAAAGGCAAACAGGTGAGACACAAAAGGAAGGGCATGAGACGTGGTTTGACACTCAAACAACTGTGACAGTTTATTGGATTGGTGGACAGAAAAATAATTAAAACAATGAGGTAAGACGTGTGGCTCTCCTGCTGTCGTGGCTGAGGTTTACTGGTAGTGAGGGGTAAACACCCTCTTTAGACGTTGAAGAGGATGGATCATACAACACAAATTAACTGACAATTCAGATAAATGATAAATTCTAATAAAAAGGCAATGTAACTGAATTAATTCATAAACGCATTAATTTAAAGCATCGGACAGTCGCCTCTCAACCAACCAAACAACTACTTATCAATTCATTTGACTCAAGTCTTCAGGATCCTGGAGTTTTTGGCTGATCCAGTCCTCCACAGTCCTCTCCATCAGCTTTTGTTTTCATTTGCTCAGTTTGTCTTTATTGAAGCTGAGAAGACAGAGGTCTCTCTTCATCATAATCACTCCTCTGAGGGACAGGAGTGGATAGGAACTTGGTGATATCAGCCTCTTCCAGCCAATGAAGCTGCTCTCCCTCCTGACTGTTCCAGAGTTCATGAAGCACCACACTTGTGTTTTTTGAGTCGATGAGACCAAGGGAATATTTTGCCACAAACTGGGCAGCTTAAAGGTTTCTCATGTGAGACTTTAGATTTGCATTTTGTGAAAAACATTTGTTGCAAACTGATTAGCAGTAAGGTTTCTCTCCTGTGTGGGTTCTCATGTGTGACTTTAGACTTGCACGCTGTGAAAAACATTTATTGCAAAGTTGACAGCTGTAAGGTTTTTCTCCTGTGTGGGTTCTCATGTGCAACTTTAAACCTGCATACTGTGAAAAACATTTATTGCAAAGTTGACAGCTGTAAGGTTTCTCTCCTGTGTGGGTTCTCATGTGCAACTTTAAATACGAATTGAGTGAAAAACATTTGTTGCAAACCGTGCAGCTAAAAGGTTTCGCTCCTGTGTGGGTTGTCATGTGAGCCTTTAAATGTGAATTATGTGAAAAACATTTGTTGCAAACTGTGCAGGTGAAAGGTTTCTCACCTGTGTGAGTCCTCATGTGTGACGTTAAATCTGACCGTTTTGAATAACAATTGTTGCAAACTGAGCAGCTGAAAGGTTTCTCTCCTGTGTGAGTTCTCATGTGTGACGTTAAACCTGACCGTGTTGAATAACATTTGTTGCAAACTGAGCAGCTGTAAGGTTTCTCTCCTGTGTGGGTTCTCATGTGTTGTTTTAAATTACAATTCTGTGAAAAACATCTGTTGCAAACTGAGCAGCTGAAAGGTTTCTCTCCTGTGTGGATTCTCATGTGCATCTTTAAAAGTGAATTTAGGAAAAAACGTTTGTTGCAAACTGTGCAGCTGAAAGGTTTCTTTCCTGTGTGAGTTCTCATGTGTGACGTTAAATCTGACCGTTGTGAACAACATTTGTTGCAAACTGAGCAACTGAAAGGTTTCTCTCCTGTGTGGGTTCTCATGTGTCGTTTCAAATCAGAACTCCTTGAAAAACATTTGTTGCAAATTGAGCAACTGTAAGGTTTCTCTCCTGTATGAAATGCCCTGTTATTACTTAAGTTTCCCTTCAAAGAGAATCCTTCAGCACACACTGAAAACTTGAAGGGTTTCTTGTCAGTATTGCATCGTACATCACTTACGGGGACTTCATTAATTTTCTGAGAGTTTAAACTTGACTGAGACTCTTTAGGCTTCTTCCACTGATATGTGCCAGGTTCAGAACAGTCTTCGGTCTTGTCGTCAGTATCAGGTGTTAAATGTCTTTCTGGATCCGAGTTCCTGTCTGGTTCTGGTCCTCCACAGTCCTCTTCATCATTTTCTGTTTCCATCTGTTCAGCGGGTCTTTGATGAAGCTGTGAGGACTGAGGTTTCTCTTCATCTTCTTCACTCTTCACAGCGACAGGAGTGTCCGTGAACTCTGTGATATCTTGAAGCTGTTCTCCCTCATGATTGGTCCAGAGTTCCTCCTGTTCTTCTTTAATGTGTGGGGGCTCGAGTGGGTCCTCCTGGTCCAGACTAGAGCTCTTCTCCTGCTGCTCCACTTCACCAGCCGTCACTTTGTGGACATGTGAAGGTAAAGCTGAAACAAAAGCAGACATTATTCAAATAAACCGAAATGGATAATTGTCTTTAAGTTGCCCTGTGGACTTTTCAATCAAGAGTAGCAACATGGAGTAATCTGACTGTGTCCTGATGGGGGTGATGCTGATGGTTTCACAGTATACCACTGATCCACAGGAGAAGGGGTGACAAGGACTTAAAGTTAGGGGAGGTAACTGTTGAGAAACACTTTTTGTTAAATTGGGTGAAATGGTCCGTCTATCCTAACAGTCGTCAATACATCATGTATTCAGAAAAAGGAACAAAAAAAAAAATCAGACCTCTGTGGCAGCTGTAGGACCGATAAAACTCTGACCAATGAACGCCCCGCGGTGCGCTCTCAAATAACTAATCATATGCCTCCATGTCTAGTTCTGCCTCCGCCCCCCTCTGTCCCTTCGAGAGCAAGCCATGGTATGTCATTCCACGTTACTTCGGAGAAACACTGCAAATTTATTTGAATGTAAGATGTATACTTTCCATGTTACAGCCATTTTTGCTGGAGGTGTCAATTTTGTTCAGACTCTTTTTGTTGTCAAAGTTCACAAGCCCATAGCTCAAGAACTAAACCGTGTAAGAGGCTCAAATTACCCAACATAGCCTTTTTCCCCTTATAGAGATAAGTAAAAACACTCATAAAAAAGCAATAAACAGAAAGGAAACTCAATCAGTGTTTGAATAGAAGACCTCACAAGTCTGACAAATCATTTTGGGTGTCATTTTCAGAGCACCGGAACACCCTGTGGGACTGTGCACAGCTATTTTAAATATTTTTTTTTCTTTATTCTCCATGAAGAGGAGGACTGGCCTCATTTGTGAACCAGAGATGGTGTAATCCTGCACATATTACTGTCAAGGAGAAGATATGCTGTCCAGATATCGAATTGTTGTTCAAAACAAAACAAATGTGTGTAAACACGAAAAGTACGATCTGAAAAATGAAACAATGAATAATTTTTGCAGCAGTGTGTGTGAAAACAAGAGTGAATGAATGAGAACAACAGTTCTCTAATGACTGCCTTACTTTCTGTTTGTGTTGAGCCACATTTACCATTTTAACTCTGTTCTTCATGTTTCAGCTGTTCTTTAAATTCTGTCAGTGTGAGAAGTTGTTGAAGCTCAGTGGAGTTTTAACACTAGAAAGTTTGATGTGAAACAGGTTTTTTAAATAAATAGCCCAGTGAATTTAGAAGCACGCAGGTCTGTTTTTTAACATGGTATCGAATAAGTATCGAGAATCGTGGAAATTGACTGGTATTGGCATCGACTACTGAAATTCTGGTATTGTGACAACACTAATCCTGAGGCACTTATAATAATATCTGGAGACTCCAACAATGTTACCCTCTCCTCCCACCTGACTGGACTTACACAGTTTGTTAACTGTGGTACAAGAGAAAACAAAACCCTTGATCTGCTGTATGCCAATGTCAAAGAAGCTTACAGAGATACTGCCTTGCCACCACTGGGCAGATCAGATCACAACTTTGTTCTTCTTCAACCCTGTGTGCAACCCTAGCCCACAACTACACTCACTGTAAGGAAATGGACACCTGAAGCTAGTGAGGCTCTAAAGGACTGTTTTGAACGCACTGATTGGGATGTGCTTCTGGAAACAGATGAGAACAGCATGGACATTGATAGAAAGGCTGATTGTTTCACTGAGTACATCAACTTCTGTAGAGACACTATTCCTAATTATGTACCAGCCATGCAAAATCTGAGCCTCCTACATGGTTTGTTTCTTGAGGTATGGGCTTGTGAACTTTGACAAAAAAAAAAAATCTGAACAAAATTGACACCTCCCTCCCCCAGTAAAAATGGCTGTAGCATGGAAAGTATACATCTTACATTCAAATAAATTTACAGTGTTTCTCCAAAGTAAAATGGGTACATTTGGTGATTTTTTAAGATTTTTTTGAGACCCAAGTGCACGGGCTCTGGTTGAATTGACGTGGGATGACCCTGGAGCAAGCGCAGTTGACTTCTGCTGTCAAATCGCAACGAAGAAGAAGCCGGCTGCTAACTTCTGGTTTAGCGCTCCGCTAACTTAAATGAGGATACATACAGCTATTCTAGACTTTCCAAATGTTATCGGACCAAACAAATTAAATTCTGATGGTGAAACAAGTCATTTCACGGGGTTTGTGATGCTGAAAAAAATTTATCCAGCGCATCATGTCACAGAAGTTGCAATACCAACTTTGTGGGGGCGTGGCTTTGGACGGAGGAGGGGGTGGAACTTAGAGGGGCCATTTTCAAATCTTGCTAGCTCTTTTGCTAGCTCCCCAGGATTACCAACCCTAGCTTTAAAGAACTAAAGCCAGTTATCTGGTGCTGCGCTGTTTGTGGTTATGTGGTTCTTCGCTACTAAGTAGAGGTGGAATTGAATGCGAGAGGATGATAAATCACTCAATAGACCTCTGAATAATCCCCCCCCTCACTTCAAAAAATGATGGCTACGCCCCTGGGAGGACGCACTCACATTCACACACACCATGTTTAAACCAACAGTTTCATCAAACGTACTGTAGCAGGATGTCACATTATAAAATCATGATCACATCTGTAACATGAAAGACTTTCAAGACATTTAAGATTTGTTTGCTGCAGATCGACAGAGCTGCTGTTATCGACTCAACTGAACTACATGCATCTTATTGTTGTGATCTCCATGCGAGGCCTCAGGATCAAGTCTGTGTGGTTCATCTGGAACCAGGACTGAGAGGACAACATGTGGTTTCTCTGCAGATGTTTAAAGTCAGAGGACAACATGCGGTTTCTGTACAAGTTAAAGTGAACTCACCTGCTCTGTGTAATCGGACTTGAGGCTTGAAAACAGCGTCCAGTAGTTTCTGTTGTCGACAGAGTTCCTCCTCGTACTCTGATATCGTTCTTCCAAACACACCAAATATCTCTTCAGCAGCTGCAGTCAGTCTCTGCTCGATAAAAGCTCTCAGAGTTTGGGCTTTAGACATTTTTCAGAAACAGCTCAGCTCACTTAACTTACTCGGTCGCTCGATAATTCAGGCGCGAAACGTTTCGAACAAACGGAAACGTCTGAGTCCGTCACAGAATACAGTCCGGTCTCTCTCGACGTCCCTCCGACAAGAGTTCCGCCTCCGTTTTTTACCGCCCGGAAGCGTCACTGACTTCCTGTAAAACTCAAAATCACTTTAATTTTTTCCCTTTAATTTTATAGAATTCAGTTAATTTAATCAGTGTAACACACTGAAGTCATAAACAGGCAAATGACATGCAGTAGAAACGAACAATTTTCTCATCAAACACTCAAAACACATTGCTGTTATCATTTGTACCTAAGAGTGATTTAACGTGAATTATAAAGAATGCAGTGAGGGAAGAGTGTCATTGTTATTCTGGTGTAAACGGCTGCTGTTCTATATCTTGTGGGAGTCTGCCTGTTTCTCAGATCTTGATAATCTCTTGTATGTTTGGAGCACCTACTGGTCATCTTTTGGCCTGTTCCCAACAGAGAGATGGAGAAACTCCTAAACTGCTCATTTATTATGCTAGCACGTGACAATCAGGGATTCCAGGTCGTTTTACAGGAAGTGGTTCAAACTCTGACTTTGCTCTGACCATCAGTGGAGTTCAGGCTGAAGATGCAGGTTTTTGCTAATGACAGAGTTATCATGAAATCAACAGTACAAAAACTGAATTTACTGCTACAGCTGGAAGCAACTGCAGAGACTGATACACTTAACTGAGGACACACACACATGCACACAATAAAAACAACAACACATTTGTGTTTTTTGAGTTGATAAAACCAAGTGAATCTTTTAGGTAGATCCCAATTCACTAATTTCACCCTCCTCTCCTCCGTCTTAGTCCCGCCCACGTAAGATGCAAGCGGAGGAGGCCAGGAGGACATTTTAAAGTGTCGTCAATAAACTGTGATGTGTGTCACGGCTGAATGTTTCCAGCCTGCCTCTGTATTTATGATCTCTGTCAGATGAGCAGAACAGTGTTTATGATCACTTATATATTTAATATGAATCAATTCACAACGTGGCATAAAGTTTGAACCGATCTTAAAATGTCTTTGAACATCGCTTCATACCTACCACCTATACACACAGACACACTGTCTAACAGAAAGCAGGTTACATCTATTGAGACTATTTATACTCTCTTTCTTGATCTCTCTCTTCCTCATTGCACACATCATGTCATCATAATGACGTAATTAAAATCACGGTGAAACATCATCAGCGCTGCACAGACAGACATCAAAGAACATAACGTTTGATCACGCATTTGACAGAGTTCCTCCTCGTACTCTGATATCGTTCTTCCAAACACACCAAATATCTCTTCAGCAGCTGCAGTCAGTCTCTGCTCGATAAAAGCTCTCAGAATTTGGACTTTAGACATTTTTCAGAAACAGCTCAGCTCACTTCATTTCCTTTGTCATTCAATGATCCAGGCGTGAAACGTTTCGACAACAGAAAAGTCTGTGTCCGTCACAGAATACAGTCCGGTATCTCAATGTTCCACGACGAGAGTTCTGCCTACGAACAATATAGCTAAAATGAACACTGTTGTAAAAATAAATACAATATTAGTTAAAAGCCTAATTAAATAGGTGAGTCTTGAGCCTTTAAAAAAAATTCCACAGATGGGGGCCATAGTGCTGAAAAGATGCCTCACCATAAGTTCATGTTCTAGCTTTTGGGATTATTAAAAGGCCAGTGCCGGAGGATCTCAAGGTGTGTGAGGGTTCACATGGTAAAAGCAATTCTGAGAGGTAAGAAGGTCCAAGACCCCTAAGACATTTAAAAACTATTAAAATAACCTTAGAATCAATTCTAAAGGAGCCAATGCAGTAACTTAAAAATTTATGTGATATATGCCTGCTTTCTGGTCCTCGTCAGCACATGTGCAGCTGAAGTCTGTAAAAGGTGTAAACCTGAGATGTTTCTTTTTGGAAGACCAGAAAGCAGGGTGTTACAGGAGTCAATATGACTGGAAAAAAGAAGAAGAGAAAGGGGCGGACTCTGGCTATGTTCTTTAAATGATAAAATCCTGTTTTTGTTACATGTATCCACAATCACGCTTCGACTGATGTCCACAACCACTTTATTTCCTCCAAGTTGCGGAACACTATGGAGACTGTAAAAAAAACAAAAAACAAAACACATTTCACATTCATTACTCTCAGAAAATATTTCTTAAACAAAGAAATACAAGTTTCAGTAATCAAAATAATTACAGTGGTTATTTTTCCTCTGGTCCCTTAACACAGGTGAACTCTACAAAAGGGGCAGAGCTGCCTCTTTTTCCTAAGGAAGCTCAGATCTCTAAACATCTAATCAGTCTATTGTGGCAAGTGTTTTATTTTATGCTGCAGTCTGCGGGCAGGAAGTTTGGGGAAAAAGCAAGCAAGGAGGCTGGATAAGCTTGTGAAGAAGGCTGGCTCTGAGATTGGAGTAAGGATGGACTCTCTGGAGGAAGCTGTGGAGAGAGACACAATGAGGAGGGTGGAACATGGACCATCCACTGCATAACACCTTGATGGACCAAAGAAACAACTCTTCGTTAACTCTCCGTTGTCGGACAGAGAGATACAGAGGATCTTTTATGCCAACTGCCACCAGACTCTATAATTCTTATACAAATAGATGAGACAACAGACAAATGAATTTCCCCTTGGGGATAAATTAAGTATTTCGTACTCATATTTCTGTTCAGATGTGGAACTAAAGCTACAGGAACTCGGACCTGGGGGACATCAATCAGTGGTGGACTCAAATCTTCAGGATCTGAAGGCCCAATTCCAATCTGCACCCGAAAGACTCAAGCCCTGAACCATCACTGACTTAAATGACCTTAGCTGTAAGGGACTGAGTCTGAGAGTCTGAGAGGGCTCCAGATCCCATAAATTGGAATGGAACTATGCACTTATACGTATGCATTTTTCATATCCGTAATCCCACAACAATTGTTATGTACAGGCACCTAGCACACTGAGCCTGATGCGGTGTATTCACATGCGTTTTCATTTTCTGTTCCAAACTTCGGAAAGGGGGAAATGGAATCGTCAAGCAGAGAGATGATTTTGTGGTCCTCTAACTTCTTGAAGAGAAAAAGAGAGACTAATTTCCGTAGTCCAACTGATCCTGACCAGCGCCTGGCGCACACAACCACCCACATAAAGAGAGAGAGAGCGAGAGAGAGAGAGAGAGAGGGAGAGATCAATCCTGGTAGAATATTTTTATGACAGACGAAAGTTTCTGAGTCAGTGTATAAACGCGATTGACAGGTCAAATATTCTTTTTACCATGCAGCAATTTTGGACGAAAAAAACGGATTCAGTGTGCAAAGGCCTTTACCCCCTTTCATGTTACCTTGACAACGACATGCTGTTGACACTGACTACTCAGGGCCTTTTGATTTAAAGTCGACTTGCAGCATGCACAAGGCGTCTATCTTAATCCAAGCATTTGCTTGGTAATTTCAAAATAATTCATGCATTCACACACTCAGACTTCCCATGAAGTCAGTGAGTCCATAAGGGGTCGGATTGGAATTGAGCTCCTGGCCGACCCGGTCCTCCAGAGTCCTCTCCATCAGCTTCTGTTTTCCTTCATTCAGTTTGTCTTTATTGAAGTTGAGAAGACTGAGGTTTCTCTTCATTATCATCACTCCTCTCAGGGACAGGAGTGGATAGGAACTTGGTGATATCAGCCTCTTCCAGCCAATGAAGCTGCTCTCCCTCCTGACTGTTCCAGAGTTCATGAAGCACCACACTTGTGTCTTTTGAGTTGAGTAGACCAAGGGAATCTTTTGCCACAAACTGAGCAGCTGAAAGGTTTCTCTCCTGTGTGGGTTCTCATGTGTGAATTTAAATATGAATTGTGTGAAAAACTTTTGTTGCAAACTGAGCAACTGAAGGGTTTCTCTCCTGTGTGGGTTATCATGTGCAACTTCAAACATGAACTCCGTGAAAAACTTTTGTTGCAAACTGAGCAGCTGAAAGGTTTCTCTCCTGTGTGGGTACTCATGTGTGCCTCTAAATATAACTTACGTGAGAAACATTTGTTGCAAACTGAGCAGGTCAAAGGTTTCTCTCCTGTGTGGATTTTCATGTGTATCTTTAAATATGAACTGTGTGAAAAACTTTTGTTGCAAACTGAGCAGCTATAAGGTTTCTCTCCTGTGTGGATTTTCTTGTGTGACTTTAAATGTGAATTCTGTGAAAAACATTTGCTGCAAACTGTGCAGCTATAAGGTTTCTCTCCTGTGTGGGTTCTCATGTGTGACTTTAAACATGACTTCTGTGAAAAACATTTGTTGCAAACTGAGCAGCTGAAAGGTTTCTCTCCTGCGTGGGTTGTCATGTGTGACTTTAAACATGAATTCTGTGAAAAACATTTGTTGCAAACTGAGCAGCTATAAGGTTTCTCTCCTGTGTGGGTTGTCATATGTCGCTGTGAATCTGACCGTCGTGAAAAACATTTGTTGCAAACTGTGCAGCTGAAAGGTTTCTCTCCTGTGTGGGTTCTCATGTGTGACTTTAAACATGAATTCTGTGAAAAACATTTGTTGCAAACTGAGCAGCTGAAAGGTTTCTCTCCTGCGTGGATTTTCATGTGGAAATTTAAATATGCCTTTGTTGAAAAACCTTTACTACAAACTGAGCAACTGAAAGGTTTCTCTCCTGTGTGGATTTTCATGTGTGACTTTAAATGTATATGTTGTGAAAAACATTTGTTGCAAACTGAGCAGTCGAAAGATTTCTCTCCTGGGTGGGTACTCATGTGCCGTTTTAAGTTTCCCCTCAAAGAGAATCCTTCACCACAAACCGAACACTTGAATGGTTTCTTGTCAATTTTACATAATACCCAACTTATGGGGACTTCATTATTTTTCTGAGAGTTTAAACCTGACTGAGGCTCTTTGGTCCCCTTCCATTGATCTGCATCAGGTTCAGAACTGTCTTCGGTCTTGTCGTCAGTATCAGGTGTTAAATGTCTTTCTGGATCTGAGTTCCTGTCTGGTTCTGGTCCTCCACAGTCCTCTTCATCTTCTGTTTTCATCTGCTCAGTTGGTCTTTGATGAAGCTGTGAGGACTGAGGTTTCTCTTCATCATCATCCTCTTCACTCTTCACAGGGACAGGAGTAAATGTAGACTCAGTCATATCTTGAAGCAGTTCTCCCTCCTGATTAGTCCGGAGTTCATCAGGTTGTGAGGACTCATCAACACACTTATGACTTTTATGCTCAGGCGTTTTGTCACAAACTCTGCAGCTGAATCTTTTCTCTCCTGTGTGGCTCTTCATGTGTTCGGCCAGATTTTTCCTTTGTCTCCAACTTTTACCACAAATTGAGCAACTAAATGGTTTCTCATCACTTGTCCATCTCCCATAATTTAAAGGGCCGTCCTTAATTTTCATTGAGTTGAAACTTGTTTGAGGTTCTCTGGTCTCCTTCCAGTCATCACTGTCATCTGTGTCAGGTTCAGGAAAGTCGTCAGTATCAGGTGTTAAATGTGCATCTAGATTAAAGTTCCTGTCTGGTTCTGGTCCTCCACAGTCCTCTCCATCATCTTCTGTTTTCATCTCTTCAGTCTGTGTTTGATGAAGCTGTGAAGACTGAGGTTTCTCTTCATCTTCTTCACTCTTCACAGGGACAGGAGTGAATGTGAACTCTGTGATATCTTGAAGCTGTTCTCCCTCCTGATTGGTCCAGAGTTCCCCCTGTTGTTCTTTAATGCGTGGGGGCTCTGGTGGATCCTCCTGGTCCAGACTGGAGCTCTTCTCCTGATGCTCATCTCCACCAGCAGTCACTTTGTGGGCATCTGAAGGTAAAGCTGAAACAAAAGTAGACAATTATTAAAGCAAACCTATAAAATTTGTGAACTGCGTTTGATGAGTCTCTAAGTTGCCCTGTGGACTTTTTTTTTTATCATGATTAGCACTATGGAGAAATCTGATTGTGTCCTGATGAGGGTGATGGTGATGGTTTCACACTATACCACTGATCCATAGGTGATGGGGTGATGAGGATTTAACTCGAGGTCGACCAAGATGAGTTTTTCCATGATGATGCCGATGTTTTAGACGTCGAGTTCAGCCAATGACCGATGTCTGCTGCTGATCATTTTACCGATATTTTTTTGGCTGATCATTTCAAGTTCCCCTTCTATTTAGCCTGCAGCTAGGGAGAGTGCCCACCCTCTGGAATACATCCTGCATCGTTCCGATACCAAAGAAGAACAGGCCCAGTGAGCTGAATGACTTACGACCGGTGGCACTCACTTCACACCTGATGAAGACGTTGGAGCGGCTCTTCCTCAGCCTCCTCAGACCCCAGGTGGGTCGTTCCACGTCAGTTCAACCGGAGCCCGCGCACTTAGGTCTCAAAAAATTCTGAAAAAATTACCAAATGTACTTAGGAGAAACATTGTAATGTACATTTGAATGTAAGATGTGTACTTTCCATGTTACAGCCATTTTTACTGGGGGAGGGAGGTGTCAATTTTTTCAGACTCTTCTTTTTTGGTCAAAGGTCACAAGCCCATAGCTCAAGAACTAAACCATGTAGGAGGCTCAAATTTTGCATGCTGGTACATAAATAGGAATAGTTTGTAGCAAAATTGTCATTTTTGGTCTGGATGATCCTTCATGGTCATAGAACTCCCTAAAAGATGATCAAAATTTTATTGGAGTTTTTGGCTGTGCTCTGTTTAGGCCTTCAGAAGACATATTTTTACTCAACATAGGCTCTTGATTTTTTTCCCTTATAGAGATGAGCAGAGATGGGGACACAGTGTTTCTCCGAAGTAACATGGGTACATTTGGTAATTTTTTCAGAATTTTTTGAGACCTAAGTGCGCGGGCTCCGGTTGAACTGACGTGGCATGACCCAGGTGCAACATGCCCAGGACCGCCTGCAGGTTGTGTACCAGCCAGATGTGGGAGTGGAGGATGCCATCCTCTACATGCTACATCGAGTCCACTCCCATCTGGACAAGGGAAGCGGCACTGTGAGGATTCTCTTCTTGGACTTCTCCAGTGCCTTTAACACCATCCAGCCCCTTATGCTCCAGGACAAACTGAGCAGGATGGGAGTGGACCCCCACCTGGTGCACTGGATCTACAACTACCTCACTGACATGCCACAGTACGTCAGGCTGTGGTCAGCAGTACTGGAGCCCCCCAGGGCACAGTGCTCTTCTCTTCACCTTGTACACCGCAGACTTCTGCTACAACTCAGAGCTGTGCCACATACAGAAGTACGCCGATGACACAGCCATCGTTGGGTGCATCAAGGATGACAGAGAGGAGGAATATCGGAGTCTGGTGAGGGACTTCACTGCATGGTGCCACACCAACCACCTACAGCTCAACACCTCTAAGACGAAGGAGCTGGGCATTGACTTTGGGAAGTGAAGACCAAGACCACGACCAGTCCTGTTAGGGGGAGCTGAGGTGGAGTCTGTGGACTCCTACAAGTACCTTGGGATGTGGCTGGACAATAAACTGGACTGGACAACACACACCAGACACCTGTATTAAGACACAGAGCAGGATGTACTTCCTCAGGAGACTGCAGTCTTTCAACATCTGCAGCAAACTGCTGTGGATGTTTTACCAGTCTGTGATTGCCAGCGTACTCTTCTACACTGTGGTGTGCTGGGGGGCAGCAGATCCAAGAAGGACACTTCCAGACTGATCAGGCGGGCCGGCTCTGTGGTCGGCATGAAACTGGACTCACTGGTGACGGTGGCAGAGAGGAGGACACTGGACAAACCGCTGGACATTATTGACAATGCCAGCCACCCCCTGCCCACCGTCATCAGCAACCAGAGGAGCCTGTTCAGTGGAAGGCTGCTCCTCCCCAAATGTCGGACAAACAGACTCAAGAACTCCTTTGTCCCTCATGCCATTGGGCTCTATCACTCCTCACTTAAGGGGGAGAAAGAGTAGAGTAAAAGGACAGGAGCAATAATAAATTGGACAACTCTCAACCATTCAAGTGCAATATTCCAACGGTCAACGGTTTACATTCTGTTTTTTTATTTGATTACATCTTACTTGAATCTTATTTTATCTTATATTTTTAGCGAAGAGTTTATTGTTTAGTGTTAAGAGTTTTATTGTTTAATTAAGGTCGATCATATTCTGTATTTCTTTATATATATATTTCCTTTATTCTGCACTGTAACCTTCCTTGCTACTGGAAATCCAATTTCCTTGAGGGAGCCATCCCAAAGGGATCAATAAAGAGAAATCTAAGTATAAGTCTATTTGCTGAGTAAAAATGACACATTAATTGTTCGAAAGACTGAACTTAATTTAACATGTTCATTGAACTAAGTTCCATTCGGTAATCGCTTAGTTTTCATAAGTCCGATGCTCTTAAATGCACCATAGCCATTCTGATGCAACTGAATACACCATACTTGTGTGAGAAACACCATGCTGTGAATGTTGGTTTTCTCCCAACACAACCAAATAACTTCAAACCTCAAACAGGACATCTATTCGCATCTATAACCTATACCATGCCCAGGAAATGCAAAGTATATTTTGGTTATCGGAGGTGGAAATTTCTTAATGGCTACCACTTTAGCCTCAGCACAGCGAACATCCCATCTCCCCACCACTTTGTCTAAATACTGTAGGTAACTCTGGTAACTCTGTGCTGATGGGTACAATGTGGATGCCATGGGCTGGCTAAGGAGCTACCCACATTCTTGAATGCAATGTGTATATTTTAATGGCAACTTTTACAATCTTAAATATATTGAGTGTGGAATTCCACATGGGAGCTGCCTCAGTCCGTTATTATTTTTACAAATGATTTGCCATTGGTTTTGAATCGGGCAACCATGACTATGTATGCAGACAAGCTCAGCTCTAGTCCATAAAGTCAAACTCTTTGGACTGACTATTGATGATAAACTATCTTGGACCACACATATTGATAATATGGTTCTAAAAATAGGTAGAGCCGTTTCAGTCATTAAAAGATGTTCTTTGTATTTGAACAATCACACAATGAAACTTGTATCTCAGACACTGGTACTTAATCGCATGACTACTGCTCAATTTTATGGCCTTGTATTTCAAATAAAGACAGACAGAGCTACATGTCTGGTCTGAGGGTGCCCTTTCAGAGCCAGTGTCAAAGGTAAGCTTGTACAGAGTTTGAACTTTATATAAGCCCACGTCTCTTTTCGAGAAGCTGTCATACATACGATGTTGTGGCTCGAGCAAAATCACACTTTGCCAAAGGGCTAGACTTTATCGGAATACAAGCCAGTAGGAGTTGTGAACAAATTCATCTCCTGGGTCTGTGGAGACAGTGGGACCTGCCAGTATCCTTTCAACAAATCCAATTTGCGCACAAATTTGGCGGCGCTATACAAGTCAATCCATATACCATTTACATAAAGACAGACATCGAACCCTCCCCCAGCCCACCACTGCCTCCACCTCTTCTGCCCCACCCCCCTCCACTGATGTCTTCACCACACCTCCACCCCTCTAATGCCCCCAAAGGCCCTGCCCCTGAGCCCCCAGTCAGTGCCCCATAGTCTTTGCAACAATGGGACTTTCCCCGTTGTGGGACAATAAATGGAAATCTTATCTTATCTGACTCTATCTCAGTTTATCACAAACACTGAATGTCAACACATGCGGACACACATGGTGGACACATTCATCTGAACATCAACACATAGCTGTCAGACACATTCAGTGGAGTGAAGAGGACAAGATTTACCTCTGAGATGAAGGAGAAGGAGATCATGATGGAAATACTCATTCAAAGTTCAGCTAGAATTAGCAAAGTAAACATGTTTCCAGCAGCTGAAAGGAAACAAACCTGCTCTTTGCAGCTTTGCTCCAGGCTGCAAAATCACATCCAGCTTCTTCTGTTGGCGACCGATCTTCTCTTCATACCTCCATATTGTTCTGTCACAATGTCCAAACAGATCTTCTCGAGCTGCAGTTAGCAGCCGCTGTTTGAATAACTCCTTAAGATGTTGAACTCGGGGCTGTTCTCCCTCCTGATTGGTCCAGAGTTCCTCCTGTTCCTCTTTAATGTCTGGGGGCTCTTCTTTACACACCAACAGCTGCTGAACATCTACAGGACACACACACACACACACACACACACACACAACAGTTTCAACAAACGTACTGTAGCAGGATGTCACACTATAAAATCACAATCACATCTAAAATATGCAAGACATTTAATACATTTAAGATTTGTCTGCTGCAGAGCGACACAGCTGCTGTTGTATCCAGTGTTGGGAATAACGCCTGTCAAAATCAGTACCGCGTTTATCATTACTGCGATTTAAACAGGCTCACTACTCGTTACTTCACGTGCATAGCCCAGAACTACAGTTTCCGCGGTGGATGTGAGGCGGACGCGAGTCACGTGACGCAACAATGCACAAGTAAATGAATGAAAACAATGGCGGCAGTCGACGACGGTCCAGGCGTTGGATTTCTCACCTGGAACTCGAAGCTGTTCTCCCTCCTGATTGGTCCAGAGTTCCTCCTGTTCCTCTTTAATGTCTGGGGGCTCTTCTTTACACACCACCAGCTGCTGAACATCTGCAGGACACACACACACACAGACACAGACACACACACACACACACATCATGTTAAAACAACAGTTTCATCAAACTTACTGGAGCATGATGTCAAATTATAAAATCACGATCACATCTAAAACATGCAAGACATTTAAGATTTGTCTGCTGCAGAGCGACAGAGCTGCTGTTGTATCCAGTGTTGGGAATAACGCCTTGTTAAGTAACGTGTAACTAATTACTTTGTCAAATTCAGTCACGCATTTATCATGACTGCGATTTAAACAGCTCGCTACTCGTTGCTTCACGTGCATAACCCAGAATTACAGTTTCCGTGGTGGACGTGAAGTGGATGTGAGTCCCGTGACGCAACGACGCTCAAGTAAATAAACGAAAACAATGGCGGCAGTCGACGACGGTCCTGAGGGGTATTCCAGAAAGCGGGTTATGTGAAAACTCAGAGTTTGTTAACCCTGAGATGAGGGAAACTCTGAGTTTTC
>JBCAUF010000096.1:1205704-1222569 GCA_038406115.1 Haemulon aurolineatum
AATTTATTGATATAAATGTTGAATAGAGTAGAGGACAGGTTGCACCCCTGATGCACCCCTTTTCCTTTTCCAGTTAATTACCCCGTTTCCAATTGTAACACAACATTGGTTTCCAGAATATTTGGATTTGATTACAGTATATATTCTACCCCCAATTCCATATTGTAGAAGTTGTAAAAAAATAACCCATTGTCCCAAACCGTGTCAAATCCTTTTTTTTTTTTTTTTTTTTGATCCAGAGAACATGCAGATATCTTTTTGTGAACATGGTGTTGGATGAGTGTGTGGAGAGTGCAGATGTGGTCAGATGTTTGATGAAAGCCAATTTGGCCTCTCTACAGAATATCAGATGAGTGAGAGATGAGATCAGTGTGGGGTTAAGGGTGCTGTCATTGTCAGTCAGAGCGGTGGCGACGTGTTAACGAGGCTGCTGCACCGATTGTTGTGTCTTAGCATCTACAGTAACTCCACCACAGGCAGAGTATGACAGGAAAGTACCGGACTGTAACAAAAAAATCAGTTCTAGTTTGGCTGCAGTGTAGGCAGTCTGGATCCAATTGGTAGTGATGTCAGCAAACCCACCCCACAGTCATGGAATACATTTCCATGCCCACGCTTCTCTCCCCGAAGGAACAAGAAGACACGACTGAAAACACTTTTATTCAGCGATGGTTTACACAATAGCAGAGAAAAGTCGCAGGACGGCAGGCTGTAAACTTCACAAACCGAGTCTGAAAGTGACCACGAACTGTCAGAGGAGGGCCAACAGGAGTGGAGGGCAGTGTGGCATCGTGCCTCACGCCTGCTGACCGCTCCGACGCTCTCTGCTCCGTGATTGACTCACAGGCTGACGGAGCTGTCAGCAGCCCGGCAGGAGGGAGGTCTGTGGAGCCCTGGGATTATGGACAGGACTTTGTCTGACTGTGGAAATCTGGTGTTTTTGCAACACTTCAGCTGAATTTTGCTCTCAGTTACCTCGCAGGCCTTCCAGGTGTACTGTCATTTAGACAAATCCACAGTTACTCAACATATGTCCACACTTGAAACACGCCTCCATTCAAGTCTTGCAGTTGTCATTCACTGATTTTTCAAGTATTAAAAATATGTTTCCATTTGACTGAAACTGTAGCGGTGGATTTTTTAGCTCCCAGATGGTCTGTTTGGGGGAAAAAAAAGAGGGATGAATAATTAAAAATCAAATGCAAAAAAAAGCCAAATGGAATTCGACTGACGGAAATCATGCAGTCGGGTGCGGCGCTCCAACAATGCCTGTCCCTTTTCTTCAGGACGTGATTAGCAGACTCCTGCTATAACCGCTCAGTGCAAATCAAAGTTGAGCTTGTTGGGAGGCTTTGAAAAGCCCCCAACAACATTCAGTGAACACAAAGGAGAGAAAACAAGCTCACCTGTCATCATCCTGCGAATCGCTCTGAAGGATTGTCTGTTTTTCCCCTGTCTGCTTCTTTTCCGTCTCCCCCCTCGGTGCTCGGGGGGGGCTCTGCTGCAGGGATGCTGTACTGTACTGTCATGCTCTGTCACCCTGACGTGCTGCCGAGGGGACGAGGTCGCTGTGCTTTTAGAGCGTGCCGGCCTGTGCAACCTGAATTGTGTTCACGAAGCATGGAGCTCTGCGAGCGTTTCCATTTCTGTGGTTTACAGAGACAGACTCCGAAGCACTTGGAACCAAAGTCACCTGGAATAACTCAGAAATGGAATAATATGCGTACAATTCTCTTATTTCCACTCATCATTGTTACAGAAGGTAGACCCCTTTTTGAAATCACAGTGCCGCGATAAAACTATGAGACTGAAAAAGCAGTGAGTGACGCTTCCCCTGGATTGAAATACAAAGCGTTTATGGGTACTCAAAATAAACCCGTGAGGCAACAATACTAACCGTCAAAGTTAGATTGTCGTCATGGATAAAGGATAAGCATCATTATAAAAATCAACCTTTGGCTGTCACATGGTTTGTGCACAGGGCGCAGCAGACCTTCATCATGTTTTTGGACTCACTCGTGGAAGTGAGGAGTTCCTCTTAGGTGAACCTGAACATGCACACTTTGATGGGGCTGAACTCTGAGGGGAAGGAGAGAGCTGTAGAGGGAAAATGGAGGAAGCTGAAAAAAGGCTTCCAGCACCTCATCTTCAATATGAATTTCATCGTTTTTTATGGATGTGTGATGTAGACGTGTACCTCAGATCAGATCCAGTGAATCACTGCGGCTGTGAGTTGAGTCGGAGTATATTTTAAGTACAGTACTCCTCTGTAACTGCTCATATTTCCTGTCCACATGTTGGCACCCTTTGTGAAGGACGTACACGGCCATGTACCCAGATTTAATCCGGGCAGGGCTTTGTTAACGGTTTGTCTTAATTCCTCAGCTTGAAAAAAGGAAAACATGTCTCTGGTTCACACAATGCTCCATACATCAGGACAATGCTTCACACCAGAGGTAATCCCCTTACTTAAGTGGATGCAAATGCAGGGACTGCGAGAGTATCTCTTGAAAATGCTGCATTTAGGCAGACACCGTGGATGGGATGGAACTCCGTGTTCTGTTCCTCACTGTATGGATGCCATGCACATCCCTCATTCCACAATGAGCCTCTCATCTTCCCCTTCAGGGGCAAGAGGAGCAACACGAACACTCCAAATGTTATTTTTAACAACACTCCTGTTTTATATAGGTTAGATCACTAATACCAAGAAGGCAGCTCGTGTGTTGTTGTCAGACTTTGTGTTGCATAGCAACCAAATGATGTAACACTCGTTTCACCATTTGATCTCCCGCTCTCTGGTGACTGAAGATGCTCACTGGTACAGTTTGCAATCCAGTAGGAGCAGAAAGAAATCTCATTTCTGATAAAGACCTGCAGTAGCATAGCAAACTTTTGTTATAGTTGTTTTGAACAGACACTTGCTCCGTGTGAATCTTTGTCTTTGATTATGTAGACCCGCTCATATTTACTGGGACCACAAGCCGGGACAGACTAACAGACGTTGGAGCTTGCAGTCATGTAAATCCTACCTGCCGTCACAGCGTGTACCTTTGTGGGCATGGAGTGTTTTAAAAGAGCCTCTCTTCTCATTTCACTGCTAACGGAGCGTGAAGTGCCCATCTGAGTGCAGCTTATGAACTAAACAGTGCCTGCCGTTGCCAGATGTGAGCGATAAGGCTTAAAATGTGGCTACTGTACAGTACTGTATGTAACCATGTAGCTGCTAGCATGTGGGATGTGGCTTGTTGTGATTGGCTCGACCTGTCTTATTGCAGGAGAAAATGGGAGAAAATGGAAGCATATATTTCGTTTCATTCAGCTTCAGTGTTTGAACATCGTCTTTTAGAGGACTAGAACATCCAAAATGTGCAACCCTTAAAAAAAAAAAATCAGCTTTCTTATGACTTCCATTCTAGTGAAAATCTGAGCAAAGGAGAAGTGCATCTCACTGCTGACACCTGGGGCAACAAGTAAACCGCATTTCCAGGCTGATGCTCCTGTGTGATGAATAACGCACATGACTCCAGGAGCAGAGTGAATCACAGACAAACTCTGAATGCTTACCGAGTCCGACCGCGGCGAGGAAAGAACTCAGCAACTTTCTGTGTAAGAAGACGAGCAAGCAAGTGAATGAAGGAGAGACATGAGAAGAAAGAAGGTGAAGAAGAGTCACTCAGTCAGACGGGTTCAGCTTTTGATTCCGTGTTTGTAGGCTCGCTTTAAAGGCCCGCGGGCGTTCGGAGGCTGCTGCCGAGCTCGACGGCAGGATTAGATGAGCGCAGACAAACGGCGAGCAGGAGAGTAGGAGAGGTGTTTACTTCAGCCTGCGCCGAAGGTTTGGAGTTTGAAAGGAAAATGACTTGTTCTCTCTCCCTCTTGTTTTCCCCCTGTCACATCTATTGGAAGGAGACTTTGTACATTCAGTTACGTCTCTGCAGAAGTGGGTTGTTTTGTATTACAATGAGGTTGCCAAAACACCACTGACTGTCTGTAAATCGGACCAGTTTTGTGCTAAAGAAAATCCACAGTGCACAGTGCTGTGAGTAGATCTCATCCCAGTCACTGTGGAAAAGCCTCTTACACAGCGTGAGAGCAGTGACGGCCACTGGGAGACATGAGTGCACAGAGTGTGCAGGTTTCCTTTCAGACCACTGAGTCGGGGTCACCTCAAGTAAGCAGAGTTAAGACTTCAGGCTTTGAGAGACATTCACATGTCTTATCTTTGAAGGTTTTTTTCATGTAGTTCTAATAGTTATGCAGTTGAGACTTCTGATGTGGAAAAACAAAAGACTTTTGTCTTCATCAGTGACATTTTTGTCTTGTCTTTGGTTTTTTTTTTTGGAGCTGGAAAATGCATTGATTTGTCTTTGGTCAACATCTAGAGGAAGCTAGATGCTCTCCTGCTTACATCATGGAGCTCCTTCTGTCTGATTAGCAACACAAAAATATCTGACTGAAAGTAATGTTAGTGTTACATCCGCAGTATGAAATTAATAAAGGCATGATGCCTACGTGTTTTCGTAGTTTGCTGCCGTAATTTTATTGCTGCTTCTGAATTCTTCTGAATTCTGCAGTTCTCCGAAGTGGATTGTATACTAATTCAATCCATCAGTCTGTTCCTATGACACATAAAGCCAAACAAAAGAAGTAAGTATACAACACATGGCCTCAGACAGAGACTAGAACATTGGGAAGTCTGGCACAACGAACAGCTGGACTCTAAAAGTGCATTTCACATTAAAATCTCCAATAGAGTGAGATGAACAAATTGACGGAGGAAGAGATTTTAGTCCTTGATCTGTGGACACGGGAACCTTTGCGTGGTGGATCTGAGGTGTCTGACAGTGTGCTATGGGGGCAGATCCGCTGATAGAGGCAGCGCTCGGACCATTTAGTGCCGTGTAAACAGAGAACAAGGTTTTAAACTTCAGTCTACAGCTAACAGGGTGCCAGAGCTGGGAGGCAGGAATCTCAGTAATATGGTGTCTGCTTTCTGATCTTGTTAAAAGTCTTGCTACAGCATTCTGAGCTAATTGGAGGCTGGATGAAAAGAAGTCTGAGTGATACCAAAACACAAAAAGTTGCGGTAATGAGGCGAGTGGACATGAAGGTGAGGACAACTTTCCCCAGATCACAGACACAGATTTATTTCAAACAGCTTTTACACATTACAGATCTGATTGAGTCTAATTTGGATTTATCTGATTTATTGGTTTATTAAACTTCAGTGCTGGATCAAATGTGACTTTTGTACTCATGTTTTCACACGAGGAGATGATGTGGAGTACGCACTGATTAAAAAAGCAGAATGACTTTTGATTTATTTAGAGAGCTGTTGTCCCCCATTCACACCAAACAAAGAGATGTTCTTGCTAAAGAAATGAGTACTGCTAAAAAAAAGTGATACCCACATGAACTGTGTTGATTCAATGACAGATTCAATGTCCTTGGGTGCTGTTGATAGGAAGGAACTTACTGAGTTGGCAAACAAATTAAAAATCTAAACCTCCTCTGATGCTGATGATATTGATATGTTTATAGTTAAGAAAGTAATTGATTAAATTATTGACCCTTTGACCCATATATGTAATTTATCATTTAAAACTGGAATATTCCCATTCAAGATGAAGGTACAGTAGCAAAGGTAATCTGTTTAGCAACTACACACGGTATCCTTGTTGTCATAGTTCTCAAAGATACTCGGAAAATTATTTGAAACAAGACCCAACAATTTTCTGGACGGTCACAATGTACGAATGGAAGGTGAGTATGGATTTAGATCAGGAAGATCTACATTAATGGCACTGCTGGAACTAGTCGAAGAAATAACATCATGTATAGATGCTAAGAAATATGATAGAGGCTACAATTGACCATGGGATATTAATTAAAAAAAATAGATAATTACAGTATTAGAGGAGCAGCCCTAGACTGGATAAGAAGTTATATGAGCAACAGATAGCAATTTGTTCAGCTAGGTAGATATAGATCAAGGCGCTCTGCAATTGCCTGTGGTGTCCCGCAAGGGTCAGTTTTGGGTCCTAAACTATTTATACTATATATTAGCGACATCTGTAAAGTGTCTGATGTAATGAGGTTCATTATTTTTGCTGACGACATAAATATTCTATGTTCCAGTGATAATCTCTAACAGCTTTTAAATGCTGCCAACAGGGAACAGCTCGAATTAAAGTGTTGGTTCAATGAAAATGAATGACCACTAAATATAATGAAAACAAAAGTAATGCTTTTTGGAAATCGTAAATGTAAAGTGCAAGGTTGCCTTGAAATTGATAATGTTGAAATCAAAAAAGTTTCTGAGATCAAGTTCTTGGGTGTTCTGATTGACTAAAGTCTGCTGGAAGCAACACATTAATTATTTGTGTTCGAAGATAGCAAGAAGTGTAGTGAAGTGGGAATTTTAAGTAAAATATGACACATTCTGGATCAGAAATCCCTACTTACTTTGTACCATTCACTTATCACCCCCTATTTATTATATTGTGTATGTATGGGGTAATACTTATGCAAGTAACCTGAAACAGATATGCACATTGCAGAAACGAGCTACAAGGTTAGTTCACCAAGCTGCTCATCTGGACCATATAAATAATTTATTTTTAGCCTCTGAAACATTAAAATTTCTGGACCTTGTGAAATTTAAAACTGGTCAATTGATGTTCAGTGTAATTAATGTTCCAGGAAACATTCAAAAGATGTTTTTCAAAAGAGATTTTCCCATTTATCAAGACATACACAACACAGAACACACACAAATTTAGTCCCAAATCCTTTCCCTGCCCCACCTGTCAACAAATTAAAGGAGCCCCGGGTAAAAAAAGAGTAGGTAAAAATAATTATACAAAAGTAAGAAAAAAAAATCGAATAGATAACTACAGCAATACAAGAGGCAATGTAAAGAATCCTGGCGTATTCAGACAATCTATGGTGTGTCAATACCGTTTTTATACAAAATCTGACAAAGGTGTTTTAGAGTAGTAGTAAATGGCTGTCAAATTTTCAAAATGGTGTCATAGTAATTTCTTAAACTATAAGTAATCTTTTCAAGTGGGATGCAGTAATTCATTTCTGAAAACCAACTAGCTATGAAGAGATGGCAATCAGACTCTGATGGTCACTGCTATACACATCAGAGCAACGCTCAAAGCTATCTCAGAAAACCTCTTCTGGAAGCTCCTCAAGTTAATGGTTGTAAAATCACCTAGTAGGCAAATTTGTGGATCGAGTGGGAAGTTAAAACCTGCAAGCTCTGTCATAATGACACTAAAATCATTCCACAATGTATTGAGCTTTGTACATGACCAGGTGCAGAAACGAGCCCCCCTCTGTACCACATCTGTAACATAAGTTTGATAACTCAGATTTATATTTATACAGTCTCTGTGGTGTGAAGTAGAGTTGGTGAAGAAAGTTACAGTAGAATTAATCAATCTGTATCTAGCTTTCTAACTTTTTTTGACACAATCCTGACCAAAGCTCTGCGTCAATTATTACATCCAAGTCAGACTCTCATCTCTCCAGTCCTGGCTTTGAAGCTCTCTCCATCAACAGAACATAGACTTTGGAAATAAACCCACATACATTTCCCTCATGGAGCAGCTTTTCTATATCACTCAGCACAGGTAAAGTCATTTCAGGTCTCTCAGCAGTTTTAAGAAAGGATTTTGATTGAATATGACAAAAGTAGTTTTTGCTGGACAAGTCATATTTCCTCCTCAGATCCTCAAAAGAAATCACAGATCCATAACAGTCCAAAATAATGGATCCCATTCTGATGCCACACTTCCAGAATCCCGTTGTCCAGAGTCATGAGTATGAGGGGAGTTATTATTTGAGAGGACACTGTATGTTAAAATATCCTGTATGACTGCAAAAAGCATGTGCATCTCTGTTTGTGGGGCGGCCCTATGGATGGCTTGGACAAGGCATTAAAAGTGTGTGTGAGTGAGAACATCATGACTTTCAAATGCAGATATAAGCAGCTTTTAATTGATCTGTATATGAGATTTAGCTGGTCAGTGACTAAAATGATAGGCCTACCTCTATTTTTTTGTCATTTTTTTTTCTTATTACTGACTGTGGATACATACATATAAAATGATAATGCTTGAATGAGACTGCAAAAAAAAAAAAGCCAGGACATGATAAGTGCTGCTTCTTTCTGTCCCTCCTCATAATGGATTCGTTTTTTTGTTTGTTTTTTATTGTTTTGTTTGTTGATTTTCTTTTTTATTCTATATTTGTGTATATTGTAGAAAGAAAGATGTGAATCAAGTGCTTAATGTGCACATTGAACATATTGAGCCATTCAGCTCCTCATCATGACACTAACTTTCCTAACTTTGCTGTGGGGAAACCTGCACCCCGCTCTTCCCCTGCCCCTCAGACAACCTGAGACGACTTCTCCTTCTTCTCTGCTCTCAGAGCTGTTCTGTCAGCATGCTGGTCCTTCTGTTCCATGATAAATGGCACATGACTAACAAAACGTTCAGTCCTCAGGTCAGCTTAGCTCCTGTTCCAGTGTCGGCCAGTCATCTTCTGCCCTGTCATCTCATTGCTGTGTCTGTTTGTCCTTCAGGAGGAGGCGACCAAGCCAAAAATACTCTCCTCTCAGAGATTATCTCCAAAGTGGTGTTTCCTTGACTGTAAGTATTTTCTTTTAACTTTAACTTTAACTTTCATTTAACCACGATACCATGATACATACAACATTGCTACAGAAAATGGGAAAATGTGATGCCTCTACTGTAAGCTAGCATCTAGCTTCAGCTAAGTTGTAGTCTTTACTTGGTCAGACTTTAGAATGGAATAAAATATACTGAATACAACAAAAAAAAATGCATTGATACAAACACAGTGAATAATACAATATTTCACATTGTTATCATTGTCACTCTTTGCCTCAGTAGCACTTCTCCACATTTGGAATATGATTTTTTTTTTTACAAAAATCCTAAAGGCATGTGTTTGTATTCTGTCAGCTCCTCACTGAGCATTCTTGATGACACAGTCACTCTGTATCAACTAGGCCTCACACTGACATGACAGACTAATTGTAATAATTTCTCAGGGGATGCTCTGTCTCTTCGTTTTAAAACAGTAGTCAGGTGCTCATATGAACACGAAACCAGTTTTCCCGGCTGTAATCGCTTCTCCCTTCCCGATGTGTGATGGAGAATAAAACCCACAGTCCTTCACATCCAGCTAATGCTGTGTGAGGATTCAGCAGTCTGAGTTAATGAGTCACGTGGATGTTGGATGGGATGAAATGTCTGCTTCACGGCTCCCCAGAAAATGTTTCTCTTGCTGAGCTGGAGTGCAGGGACACGCGGAGAGGGAATTGACTAACTAAAAAGAATATCTCTCACATGATTGTATGACTGCTGAGGACGCATATTAACTTAAATGAACTCTGGAATATATTTTTGTACAGAATTTGTCCTCATCTCGTTTGTTGGAAGCATGTTAGAGAGGTGTCTTTCTTATGGCGAGCGTGAAGAGGAGGAATGATCACAGCAAGCAAACACTGTTTGACTTCACTGAGGGGCATGTGGTTATTTTTTGATGCACTGACTGAAAAATTGCAAACAAATCACAAAGTGATCTCGTGTTGATCCAACTGAAGCTGCAGCCACAGAGAGGAGATACGAACACTACCTTTAAAACAACAGCGTGCTACTGAGTGAAAGACTATACACCCATAAAGCACATACAGGGAGCTGCTTACAGTCACACATGAGTTCAGTAGATTGGCATTCCAAAAAAATCAATCGTAATATGTTTTGTGCCCTGAATAATACAGCCGTCTGCATTTTTAAGTCTGAAGACGCAGCTTTTCCTCAACTTGAGTGACAGTTGTTGTCTCTTCATGGAACACTGACTTCTGCTTTGAAATTCGACGAGCAGACTTGATCGGGGGGGCGTGGCAAGGGCAGGGAAATTTTGGAGGAAGCATACAGAATATAAAAGACATCAGGAGGCTTAAATGAGCAATGCAGATTGATTTTTTCTGACAAAATTACATTTCTGCCTTAAACTTTATGGATCAACTTGTGTTAACTGTGATTAGGTTGATCATATTAATGGTAGACAAGTGACCCATACACCTCCACCTCTTTCATCCTGTTACAGCAACAAAGGCCAACAACTGCTAACCAATAGCAGGAGCAGACGACAACAAGTATCTTGTGTGTGAATATATACATGTAACTTGTAAACTGGTTTATGTGCCAGCACTTCCACAAAGTAACATAAAGCATAGCTCCATCAGGTCCTCTTTATTGGCGAATGTCATGAATATTAATCACATACAGCAGCAGTTTACCAAAAATATCACAGAGAAAAACCCCACGTCTTACACAACAACATTATACATGCATTCACACACCACACACACACACTCTCACACACACACACACACACACACACACACACACCTCTGCTCGTTAGTCCTGGTGGAATTTAGCAGAGAACACGAGTCAAACAAAGATAGCTAGCTGAGAGAGAGAGAGACAGAGAGAGAGAGAGAGACAGAGAGAGAGAGCAGAAGACGAAAAGAGGGCAGAGGAATCGTGTGTGTTGTGTTCAGTGAGCTCTCATTATTATGGTCCTATGGATTGATTAAAGGGAATTTTCACTCAATATTAGCCTTTGACAAGTGACATCAATAAAGCTGCAGCATGTGAGCCTGTCGTCCAACCAAACGCTTGTTAGGGCAATCAGACAGTTTCACTTCCAGATCAAGTTGTTACCGTGAGACATCTCTGAGGGTGATGCCGCTTAAAGTCTATTTTTAGGGCGCTTGTCTTGGCTCTGTGGCACGCCGACTGTTTAGAACAAACATTTGCACACGAGGAGGATTCAGGCTACCTGCTCGTTGGAAGTCTTCTGTCACGTTTGTTGGAGCCGCCGTTCGACTGTGATGTGTTCGCACACATCTGTGGCAGCACAGGCGCCACGCTGCAGATCACAGCGGGAGATGTTTGGATCATCAAAGAAGACGTGTGACCCTCACTTACTGTGACAGATCATTCTTCTTTACCTTTGGTGCATATACAGAGTCTCAACTGTCAATTTAAATTAGATACCAAAAAGGAAAATTAATATTGAGAATAAGTATTGATACAGCCATCACAGGTATCAGTAGTGTGTGTTTTTTATTGTTCATTTAAGGATTCATTTGCATCACACTGAGGTCTTTTGTATTTTGTTTTTGTACTTGCTCATCAGGGACAGTGCACAGTAAATCAGCATGAGACGCTCGTTATCCAAGATGACTAATTATTGTCCTCAGACTGTTGTTAAAATGGTCCTACTGGCACAGACTGAAAGTCAAACATTAATAGCACTTGGACACATGACATGAACATGAATATAATCTGACAAAATGAGTAAATCCAAATGAACACGGCTGGTGTAAAAGAAAAACATTCCCTGATGCTGCTGCCTCGTCTTGTCACACTGAAGGTACACAGTGGTTCTCAGGAGGAGGAGTGGAGTGTGTGACTGAAGACGAGATGAAAGACGAGAACTTTTCGTGACTTTTAGTGTTTTCTGTCAGCACAGGTACTGTTTGATTGGTTAACACACTGATTGTGTTTGTCTCTGCAGCTACAACAGCGGATCGTTTCTACAGGATCGACAGAGCCCAGGTCAGTCTGTCCCACCTGTGCACACACGCTCCATGATCACTTTGATTTCATAAGTTAAGCTGTGTGTGTGTATCTCAAGAAAATGTCATTGAACACAAGTGGACTTGGTTAAATCTTTGAGACCTGATACTTTATGACCTGACCCTAACCCTAATTTTCAGTAAAAAATGAACATGTTAGAAATGCGGGAACATGGGAATGACCCCAGAATCATCTGTAAAAAAAACCCCCAGATGAAATCGCCTTTTTACTCGAACACTGAAGCTGTAAAAGTGAGGGGGAGAAAAGTAATTTTTCCATAGAGTGAAAGTGACGCGCTTGGACTGGCTGTAAGTGTGTGAACGCCTCGTGGTTCTGGCTGGTTCCCGCCTTGGCTCGGCTCGTCTCAGGGTTCATATTAGCGCTCCGGCAGCAGAAGCGTATGTCCAGTGTTTCATGAGCGTGAGTGGAATTTGGTTTCTTGCCAGCTGCTTAATTATTCCCATTGTTGGGCCACTGAAGGCTTATTTGGCATGTTACTCTGACAAGTAGTTCACACAGCACAGATACAGGGGCTCCTACAGTACCACTGCAACTGGCTGCTACGCCTTGTTAATATTCAGCTCCTTCAGAGTCTGGAGGTTCGCCGTCAGAAGCAGTGTGCAGGTCTGCCTCAGATATCTCCCACTGCCACTCGGTCTCCATCTAAATCCACAGAGCTCTCTTGATGAAATGGGACTGTGGGACTGTCTTCAGACAGCAGGTGCTTCATCCTTCATCCATGTGGTGACTTCTCTGTGAAAAGCTACCTCACTGTTCTTCACTCGGTTCCATGTCACTCATGCAGCTGACTGGAGAGACGCTTATTTCTCTTACAGATGCATGATTCCAGATTGGTTGGTGACATGCAGTGTTTAGCCTTGGTGTGCTGATGGCTGCACATGTCTGATGGAAATCACTTTGTTGACCTTGACAACAACATGTCTATGTTTCTGCCTCTTTCTCTCTTGTTTTCCTCGGGGCTATGTTTATGGAAATCTTGGCTCTTTATCGATTTTATGTCAGTGTGACGGAACAGGCATTTCATTTGATTGATTTGTCAATAAAGGTTTTTCCAAAAATGTTGCAGTCAACAGTCAAGTGATAGAGAATGTTAACTATATTGCAATATTACTGCTGAGATAACATCTATGCAATCTGTCGAGCAAATCCCAATGTAGGCTGAAGTTGCATCATGGGCCTACAAATAATTCAACATGGGAGCAAATGAGTCAAAATAAGGGAAGGAAATGAGAGCTCAGTGGAGTAAACTATGACCTCAATATAATTTTTTCTATCTCTAACCACTCCAGGACTCCATCCTGTTTTAATGGCATAATCATGCAATGACAAACTAAAATATATTGTTTAAGGAATAATGTCTCACATAACATAGTCTTCTTGATGATACCTGTCTGTCTGTTTGAAACTGTCCTGCGTTTCATTTCCCTATCAGGAACATCTCAACTATGTATCAGAGATCTCCCAAGAGGAGATCTTCATCCTGGACCCTGAGCTGGTTGTCATGACGACGGTAGGCACCTCCCCGTCAGCCATGCCGGACCTGGTTAACCCTGCTTCCAGCCAGATAAACAGCAGGTGAGTCGGTCACCCCCACTCTGACCCAGTCAGCGCTGGCTCAAGCATCATTTTAAGACTGTTGCAGCACGAGCTTCACAGCATCACAGTAAACTGACCGTCTGTTAACCCTCCTTCTTCTACACAGATAAGTGAGGGATACTGCACAGGTTATGGAGAAATAAACCCCGACATACATCATGAAGGGGTTTATTTCTCCATAACAACCGACTAACTCTATATTATCTCGCTTATTACACGGCTTACGAGTTGAATAATTCATTTGAGACTTAATGCTGATCAAAAGACTTTTATTGATTTACAAATTGCAAATTGCTGTTTTTCTAACCCTGCTAATCAGTCAGTGGATCAATGGATTATCATATGCATGTTACCATGTGCAGCCCATATTTGTCTTGTCTTATCAGTCATAAACAAGACATCACGGTTTACGGGTCACGTTTGTGTCGTGGACTCGCGCTGTGGCCCCTGAGACGAGAGCTGGGGCCCCTGATCAGAGGCTCTCAGTGTGTTTTCAGCCATGATGTGGAAACGAGCTTCACTCTCCCTGTAACAAGTTACAAATCATTTGTCTGACATCATAATTAGTCCCAAGATGTTTAATGAAGGTCAAAAATGAAACATAAGGTAAATATCCTGCAGAGTTCCTCTCCTCTGTCCCTAGCAACGGCCTGATATACTTGACGACGGTCTGTTATCCAGAAATAACAGACCGCAGAACGCAGCGATTGACCAATCAGAGTGCAGCATTCAATCGAGCCGTGTAAAAACCCAATATGAACTCTGATAGGAAATCACATCCTCTCCAGTTTAGCCATGGGCACAAAAAAAAACCATACAGATAGAGGGTACAGCCGATAGAAAACATATTGTGCTAATGACAGTCCAACAAAACACATCTGCTGCAAGGCACACATATACATATGAACATATGTGTGTATGTGTGTGTGTGTGTGTGTAGGTGTACTGTATGTATAAAACATGGCAGTAACTGTGGGAGAGGCTCGGCTCACCAGTTTGAAGCACACGCTAATTTCAATGCACTGCTTCACAGTTTGAGTTGTCGAGCCCATTGAGCCTGTTAGAGGGCAAAGCCTGCGTGAAGTAGAACTGCATAATTCTGAGGAGTGTGTGTGTGTGTGTGTGCATACGTGCATATGTGCATGTGGGTGTGTAAATACATGAATAATATTTTGTTGCTGGATTTTTCTCCAGTTTCTTTTCCTTCTGAGAAACAGCCAAGTGTTACAATAATATTAGTAATGGCTGTGTGTGTTCTCAGTGTGTGTGTGTGTGTGTGTTTGGATAACACTTTGCTGCCTCCATATGAAATCCTTTTAATCATATTTACAGATACACAGATTAAATTCTCACCTACAGGAACCTGTCTGAGCAGCAGAATGAGGAGAAAAAGAGTTTCTTATTTTTTTCTCTTCAGTGAGTTTTAAGTAAAGTAAAAGTAAATAATTTTTAAATTTTTATTCATATGCATTTTCAGCTAATCCAGTGAAAATTCCCAAACCGAGATTCTTACGTGTCTCAATACTTGTTACTTTCTGTGTCTCCCAGTCCCACGTTCAGTCATTACTGCTTTAAAGACACTCCAGAAGTACGTAGATTCATTTTTCACAAGACTCAGTCATTTCCAGCTGGACATTACAGTTTGACACAATACATTGATTTTTTTCAAAATCTTTATTTATTTTCCAAGATACACTCTTTGTATGTCCTGAGATAAGTTGCCTGTTTAACTTTGCCCATTTTTTAATGGTTCATGTGCCAAATGTATGTATTTATTTTGTTATAGACAATTAATTAGCCACTTTCTTTCAGGTTTTGTATACATAGTTTAAAATAAGTGAAAAACTAATATCACACATGGTTTAAATGGTGGAAAAAAACCTAATCTTTGAATGAACCTTTAAAAACAAAACATCTTGTTACTGTTTGATACTACCATTTTCCCCACACCAACAAAATCCTACTGACAGTGGAAGATTAGGAAAAAGTTGTGAGCATTTTGACCAATGACAATGCAAAGCATCACTTTCTGACACATGATTAGGGTCCCGCCCTCCTGCCATGTGTGTCCTTTGACTGACAGAGGGGGGAGTTGTCTGATGAACCATCTGTTGGCACTACAGACTTCACCTCTGTTTTTGTTGAATTTTAGAAACCAGGGTTGATCAAGTGCTCAGCTGCAATGAGGATCCAGCACAGATCATGGACTTTATATGATTATCAACCAAGTACAAAGTGTCAATAAGTGTATAATCCACGAGTGTACACGATTGTACTCTTGTGATCAAAAACATTGATCTGACCGTTCTTTAAATTGATTTCTGATATTTTTTACTGAACTAACTTAAAGAGACTAATGATGAATTAACGAACCAAATCCCTGACCACTTAAAAGATAATATCTGTTTGCATTTGTTATTTTGTCTGTGCTCCATTGTGAGATATAACATGATACTATTCTGGTTTTGTAGACAGTTCTGGTGCGACATTTTGGAGATCCACTGGAGAGATTTCTGCCTTCTCTCAAATATAATGAAATTGGATGTTACCCAACGTGTCAAAAAATATTGAAAACTCAAGAACAGTTTCACTTTTGAAAAATCATGACCCAATTACTCACGAAAAGAGTGGAAGAGACCACTCCAAAATGTTACCAAGATAAAAATGACTTTATTCATCTCCAAGGGGAAATTCATTACTAAACATTACTGAGGACATTACTAAACATCAGATTGAGTTATTTGTTGTTGCCAATCAAAATAAGTCACATGAATGTTTTCTGGTCTGACTGATCCATCCTGTCAGTTCATCATGAACGGAGCATGTTCTTTGAGGACATGAAGATGTCTCTGTGTGAGAGGAGTGGCAGAGAAGGGGAGAAAGACAGAAAAGAGAATTTATTAGAGCTAGAAATAGTAATTGATAATGAACGGAGTTTGGAAAGAAATTTCATGCAGCTTCATAACTTGTGTGAACACCGTGATGATCATGGAAAATGTGACATTTACTGTGGAGATGTATTGTTTTGTAAACTTAGCATGTAAACACACTATGACAAATATAATTAGCTCAATTAACAAAACAGTGCCAACACAAAGTTATGTCACGTTGCTGTGATGTAATTATGTTTCTGTTGCCAACACTCATTTGTCCCTGTTCCCGAACACATAATGTGTTTACTCATTAGCGTCCGTGCCCTTTTGTTCCACTGACGGCGTCGCTGAAACGAACTGTGCCTCGCTGACACACACGAGTGTGCGACACTGTTCGGCTGCGCCCGGAGCTGCGTTCACGTGTGCGCCGTCTGAAGTGGATTATCATGGCATGTGGTCACATGAATGCTCACAGGAGCATAATATTTCTCCTGGCTTTGAGCCGCTGTGGAGATGTGAAATATAAAAAGTGAAGATATGAAGATTAGCATACAGAACAGAAAAATTGAATAAATAAAGTAACTGGTACAATGTGAGTACAGGCAGAGCAACACAACCTGCTGATCCGAACAACACTTCCCTTTGGCTGTGTGTGTGTGTGTGTGTGTGTGTGTGTGTG
>JBCAUF010000096.1:1227069-1240675 GCA_038406115.1 Haemulon aurolineatum
GTTAGGGTTAAAAAGGGTTTTTCAGAAGCAAATGGTTCCAGGTAGAACCTCAGTCCCTGGAGAAGAACCCTTATTTCCAAGAGTGTATGAAGAGTAGCTAGCTCAACCATAAACATTTCCAGGGACCATTTGAATGCATCATGAGTACCTTTCACACATTTTGGCTTTAACTAAAACACAATCCCTGTGAATACTCTTCTGTCCACGAGGACTGAACCGCTCCAACCTTCAGCTCTCTTAGCTAGCAGGCGATCGTCTACCAGGCAGAGTAGGGCAGATTATCGCAGCATGCAGGTGGGGGGAAACAAATCAATGAACTGCTGTAAACAACTGCTAATGGCTGTGAAAGAGGTCATTTGGCATGTGGAGAAGGAACTTAAGTATTTCTAATAGAACTCTCCTGCACACGTATTGCTAGTGTGCCTATGGTCGCTAACATCTGGTCCAGGTCATTCATCGACCCCTTAAGGTTTTGGCACGTCGATACACATTGAGCAGCAAGATATGCCTTGGTGTTTCCTTCTCCGAGGAGTATTTGAGAGGAGTCACTGGCCATGTAATAGAGAGCCCCAGAGGCCACTTCAGTCTGCTTCTGCAACCAGCTTGGGTAGATTATTGATGTTGTCTTAGAGGAGCTCAATAAACTCTCGTGCACCAGATTCCTTAGTTCACAGATTCATCTATAGTGGATTCTTTTTGAACATTTTTGTGACTCTAATAGCTGCTGAAATGGCGATTTTCACAAAGTGTTGGAACAGGATCCAGGCTTCTTCTCTGGCGCAGATCTGGTCTTCTTTTCCCCAACAGCAACAAATGATTATTTTCTGTATCAGTTCATCTACAAATTATTTTCTTAAGTAGGCCTAACGGATTACTTGTCTTCTCAAAAGAATGTGTGAAAACTGATGATATCTGAATACCTTATTTTGTCCAACCAATGACATCACTGTACTATCACACACACTCCTAGGTGCTTGCTCATGGGGAAATTGTTGGGTTTCTGTGAATTTAAGAGAGTTGTCTTGACCTGCTCTGCATGAAAAGTTTCATGAGGTAATGTTTGTTGTGTTTTGGCACTATATAAATAGAAATCGAGTTTACTTATGACTACAGACATCAGACTGGTTGGTTTTAACTCGGCATTCTGCCTGTTATGTAAGAGATGTCAGCTTACCAGAGCTCATTAATCCTGTGCGTCACAGCCTCCTTTTTCAACCTTTTCTCCCCCAAAATGGTGTGTCAAGAAATGCATTGCAGTTCAAATACTTCTGTATTGCATGATGTATAATATGATCTGACCATTAACATGTCATTGTACTAATTCACTTTTAGAGAACCCCAACGCTTACATGAACCAAAATGGCAGCCCCACCCCCCTGCACTCATGTTTGAATTTGTCTTTTTTCTTCCAATGTTCATACTACAGCATAGCCAGACGGGACAGTGCATGTATTTAGCAGATAAACCTGATGTTTTCCTTTGAATGCTTGTTATTTTGAAGCAAAGAAGGCCAAAAACAGGAGTTTGTATTGACTCTGAAACAGCTACGACTCTCTTCCTCAAAATCTCTTGTTTTTATTTTTTGTGTTTGTAGTGCGAACTATTGCAAATGTTACTTAATTTGAATCCCTCTCTCTCTCTCTCTCTGTCCTGTCCTAGAGATGTTGATTGAGTGTGTGAAGAAGAAGGATGTTAAGAAGGTGAGTTCCATCATCCATCATCAGTGTTTCAGTATTCACCCATCACAGATATGGTATTGTCTTCAAGCTATTTTAGAGAATTGAATTGCACACCTGTTAGCTATTTGCATCTTTCACACAAAACGTCAAGAAAACATCATGTCAGTATTTGATGTAGATTCCAACATTAATTTGAATATCTGATATGATGTGTAAATATCAAATTAGGGTGGAACCTCTGAAATATCCTGACAGAGATGGCTGGTGAAGTCAGTGGAATGGTGTTCCTGCTTATGTGAAGCCAAAGCAATAACAGGGGTACAGAATAATAGGCATTAGGTGCATGGGGGAAGAGGTTTTAGGGGACCAAAAACAAAGCTAAGTGAATATTGGACGTGCACCAATCAGGGGGATGCAAACAATACTTGAATGCTAATGTTGCTCTGTGTGCATTACTGTATGTCTAAATAAGCAGCTGCTTGTCAACATATTTCTCATATGAATATTATGAGGCCATATGTCAGATGGTGTGTTTTCAATCTGTTCTGCTGCTCCTGAGTGGTCAAAAAATCTCATAATGATTAGAATCATAATAATGATAATAATACAGACAGATAATAAGACATTTTCTGTTGATATTTGTAGTATTCAGTCAAAATGTTGCCATAAATTGCATCTTGTCTATAAGCTCGTTTAACCCCAATTTCAACAAAAGCTGCAGGAGTTGCATCTGAAGGGAGCAGACCTCACGACATTGGACTCATCAGGCTGCAGTTTGCTACACCATGCTGTCAGTACAGGAAGCAAAGAAACCGTCCGCTACATTTTGGACAATGGTAATTGCAGCAAACAAGCATCCATCATGAATTACAATTAACCATATAACCATATGTTGTAAAAGATTAGATTTAATACAATTGTAATTTTGTTCTAATAAATCCAGGTTTATGGAATGTGAGAGGTGCCAGAATCAAACATGGTGCTTCCTAACACTTATTGGATGTTTCGTGCAACTTTAGATGCTTTGCACATATCACATGTATACTTACTGTCTGAATTTGCCCGACGAGGGCCAACAGGCCACAAACAGCAAAACGCTGCAAACACAGGAATGATGCAAAACCAAACACACACAAACACAACACAAAACAAATGTGACAGAAAAGCACAGCAACAGAACAGTGCTGCAGTCACAGAAACAAAGCAGAAGCAAAGACTTACAAAGCCACAAAACAAATGGCAAAATGCTGCAAACTCAGGTGAAGATCAGGGCACTGCAAATAGCACAACACGACACATTAACATAAAATATACTATAAAATGTCCCACTAACTGAACGTACAGTCGATGACTACTGCAGAACATTTACATGTGAGCTTAATCTGTTGCAGTTATTGAAGGTATGATATTCATATACATGTATTCTTTCTATTGTCATGTTTGGAAAATACAATTGTGAACTTTGTACACTGTCTTTTAATAATCAATCTGTTGTTATACAGCTAGCAAGTGACATTTCAGCAACATGAATATTATTATTATTATTATTATTAAATATAATTATTATTAATTAACATTGATTCCGTGATAAGGAGAATTAGTAAATGCAGATTATAATAAAACACATTTCTAATCCGAGTTCACAGAAAATCAGTGAATATAGACGTGGGCCACTGGCACCCAACAATGATGTTCTGGCCAGATGTCTCATTACAGCTGTTTTCTCTCATCTGTCTGTCTTCCAGCTCCAAGTGACCTGCTTGATGTCACAGAAAAACTGCAGTAAGTTATATGGTTATTATTATTGTCTAAACCATTCAGCAGTATTAAATGTGAATGAAACCAGTTAATTGTTAATTTGATTTTAAATATTTATCTCAAATTCATTTTATGTTTGATTCATCCTTTGATTGTCCTGTGGCCTCATTACATTTTATTGACATATTGATGACACAGTGTGTAAATGAAAAAAGAAATAAAAACTCTGTCCTGTGATTGTAGCACCAGCTTTGATGTTGTTCCACTGGGCCCTGGTCTGCCTATATGTGCTGGGTATCTTAACAAGTGTGCAAAATTCTAAAGAGAATAAACATAAGAGACCAAACTAAAGCAGTGGGGTGCTCGATCTTCAATGGTGCTTGGCTCACAGGAGACGTCAGATGCTGTTATCTCATGCTCTCTCTCTCTCTCTCTCTCTCTCTCTCTCTGTCTGCCTCTGTACTCTGGTCCAACAGTGGGGAGACAGTTCTTCACCAAGCTGCATCTCTTTGTCACAGAACCATCTGTCATTATCTTGTAGAAGCAGGAGCCTCGCTGATGAAAACAGACCTACAGGTAGGTGCTACAGACAGACAGACAAAACTGGGTATTTTAACCCCAACCATGATAACACTAACCAAGTGATTAAACCTAACCACCTTAACCAAATACCCAAACCTTTTGGAAAAATGAACTCTTGAACATATTACAGTGTGATAAGACCTACCTATAGTGACAGATACCATCTCTGGGAAAAACTTTTTTGACGTGTTGAGTTGAGTGACTTTGAGTTTTCAGTTTAGCCCATGTACCTTCTTTTAACATGGAGGGGGTGGACTGTATAACATGTGCTGCAGTCAGTCAGCCACCAGGGGGCAACTGAGATGTTTTGGCTTCACTTTTTGGGAGCTCTCATGGTCTCCATTCTATTTACAGTCCCTGACAAAGACCCCCAACACACACATACACACACACACACACACTAACACATCCTCACTCTGACCATCTCCTCGCCTCTGTCTCCACACGCTCAGAACATTATTGCATTTAGCTCAGAATTAACTGAGATAATTATTCAGAAAAGCAAAATTCCCTCTCTTGCTCTAGCGTTTCGTTCCTTTTAGCCCTTTCCAAACAGGTACTGCAGCTGCAGAAAAAAATGCGTTGACTGGTGGTACCTCATTTGATGTTCCAAAATCAGAAGGTTGGAGTAGGGACGTCAAGGCACGTGCCTCATAAGACTTTTGATGCATGCGTAGCCATTTAAAACAGTAGGTGTACTTCAGAAGGTACATGTCCACTGCTTTCAGTACATTTGAGCCTCAAGGGTGAGGGTTAGGCAGGTAATGTTTAGGGTTTGGATAAGTCTTGAGGACATTCATGTAAGTCAATGTAATATCCTCTGAATGAAAACACAACTCTATATATGTGTGTGTGTGTTTCTGTAAGTGTCGCTCTCAAATATGCATCTTCTTTCATTTTTGTTCAGTTTTCCATGGAGGTTTCAACTGTGCAGAAAAAGCTCCTAACTGGCTGGACTCAGCAATGACCTAGATACAGAGAGAGGAAGAGATACGGAAGAATGGAGAGAGAGAGAGAGAGAGAGAGAGAGAGAAAGCATGTGAGACAGACAAGCAGTGAGAGAGTGCAATGAATGGAAAGAGAGACAAATGGTTTGAGAAAAGAAGACTATGATTTTGACATTTGCTATTAAGTACTCTGCTTTACCTCTACATCTCTGCACTCACCACTTAAGGTCTCTCTCTCTCTCTCTCTCTCTCTCTCTCTCTCTCTCTCTCTCTCAATTCAGTTCACTTCAGTTCAGTTCCAGTCAACTCAATTTTCAAGTCAAAGGTTTTTTTGGAATGAAAGTTTCATGAACACGTTTTTTAAGTGTCAAAGTACAAACTGACAAAATATTTGGATAATACACAAAACTGTAATATAACAGTATTTCAATAGTACATGTATATCAACATACACGCTGTCCAAATGTATGTGTTTGTGTATTTTTGTGCATGTATGCTAAGAGCTGAATTTAGGGTAGGATGAAGAGGTATGGTACAATCCCCAATTACATCTCAGCATGTCACCCATACTGACTTATCTTTCTATGAATGTAAACCGAAGGCTTTAGGGTACAGGAACCGTTATGTCGCAGTCTGCTGTCTTGAAATGAAGCTCAACTTCCTTTCTTTTACCCTCTCTCTTTATCTCGCTCACTCACTCTCTCCCTCGCTCTCCCCCACTCTCTCTCTCACTCTCTCTCAGTCTCTGGAAATGTTTCCAAATAATATCCACACATTTATTAATACCATTTTTGGGGAATTACATTCATTTCCTTGGACACTTATAACCCTAACTATAATGGCTTCTCGCCTGACTCTTAACCATTAACGATCTTAACCACTGACCAAAAAAACAGCATTTTTCAAATTGGGAACACAACTTTTTGTCCTCAATTGCATCACCAGTCTCCAATTAACTGATCCTGAGTGTGGTGTGTGTCCCCAAAAGTAGCATAAGTCAGACCGCACACACACACACACACAGAGCAAAGCACACACACCCAACTAATTAGAGTGTTTTCTAAACTTTGGAAGTGATTCGGTATAATGGCCCCTCCTCCATGAACAATCATGTAGAATATGTGTCTTGTATTTTGTTGTGCCAGTGTGCGTGTGTGTGTGTGTGTATGTGTCCACTCGAGGACACATTTGGTTTCAAATTCATTTGTTTCTCATCTGATTTTTATCAGTTGGAGAAAATGCTACTTTAACAACAACAGCACTTTTCAATTATAGAGAAATGGGAAACTCATCAACACAGGCATGAACTGGCTTATAACTATTATACACAATTTATGGTAAGTGTAACTTAATGAAACACCACAGCCTTCCGGCACAGAGGACAGACTGGTAATTGTGGGAAGTGGGGATAAGACATTTTATTTTTAACAAGACTCAAAGTCTAAAGCCCAGTGTTCATCACAGCTTGCAGTGTAAATGTTTCGGAGAGATTGAACAACATACAGGTGGTTTTGTCTCACAGTGTGCAGAGCATTCAGAGTGAAGGAGGAAGGACCATAGTTCATTAATGTCCAAATGGTCCATCTTGAGGAGCATGAAAGTCGCAACTTGTCAACCTATCCATCAAATAATGAGATACAGTATCTGGTGTGCAAATATGGACATCCTGTATGTTACGTGGTCAGAGGATCAGTTTTAAATATTGCAGGGAGGATTAGTACAGGCAGGCAAGAGCCACAGTGAGCTGCTGATGGTTTGTGCAAACAAGCACAAATCCAATATGTCATTAAAATGAATTATTCTCTTTACTATGCCATGCTGTTCTGTGCACCGTTCCAACATGGTGTGACTGTTAGTGGTTCGGTTCGGCTCAGCTCACTCCGCACATCCCCACTGGTGTGAAAAAGCAGCATGACATTGCTGGCCTAAAACGGGTGTCCGTGGTTCTTTAGATGGAGGTAGACCTCTGAGTCCTGCCCTAAGTTGTTGGCCCTCTTGTGTTGAGCCATGCACTTGGTTACCACTTTATTTAGATACTGCAGGGCGAGTCAGCCTGGTCTTCTGTCACAGGTCTTCATCCACATCACACCTCATGTTCTCTCCTGCAGTAGATCTGGGTAGGTCTTCAGCTAAAATGGGAATTATTCAATGATAATCAATGATTGTGTTGTTGTTTTTTTCATGTTGACACAGTAAAAACACCACTCTTTGATGTTTCAATGATTTCATGAGAGCCTGGCCTGTAGCACAGCTTATGGACTGTAAATGTTGGGCCACTGGTAAAAGAAAATAAATGACAAACTGTTCAAATAAGAGACGTAATCTCTGTTTCTGTAATTCTTTGTGTCCTTTTACCAGGGTGATACACCTAAGAATAGGGCTGAGAAGGCTCATGATGCTGAGCTGGCGGCCTATCTGGAGAACAGACAGCATTACCAGATGATACAGAGAGAGGACCAGGAAACAGCTGTCTGAAACTGTTGAACTCTTTATGAACAAGATCCGGATGAAGAAACTGCTGTCTTCTTCCTCCTCTTCATAAGACTGACAGCAGCTCCTTTAGCACAGACTCTAGTTTACTGCTTACACCTGTCCTTTTTTGGAAGCACACAAGGTAGACTGTGAATGAAGCTGTTCCAAATCCAAACTCAATATGCATTTAACAATGGGTATAGCAGTGATAATAGTGATAGAAACGATGATGGTATGCGTTAAACTGAGGGATGAGGCATACATTATTGAGGGTAAAGATATGATTAGCAGTTTGGGGAGTTAGCTTGTTCTTCAAAAAGCTTTCATATCAAATACATTTAAAGGAGTCTTTTGTCACTAAAATTGATCATTTACCATATATTAGTGATGATGCGATGTGTCGTAGAGTTGCATTGTCTTACTCTGTATCAAAAAGTAAACTGATTTTGAAAACTCAGGAAATTTTGTTTATTTTATCCAACCATGGATCAAAAATCAAAGAAAACTAAAATTGTTAAACCAAGTCACTGCATCTGCCTTTAGAGGCTGCAACGTGTATTACATACTTAACTAAAATGTATGGCGTCAAGTTTTTCTTTGGGGGTGACAACGAAATATCGTGTGAATAATTTTGACATTGGGTGGGGTAGGTGGAATTTGATTGAATGTCCAACAAGGAAAACATAAGCCCAGAAGTGAAAGATACAAATAAAAAGGTCAGAGGGTCAAAAGCTTTCGTATTCATCATCTTGGGACCATGAATATCCACAACTAATTTCGTGGAAATGTCTTGCCATGAACCAAAGTGTAGAAAATCTAGCATGACAATAGGTCAGGGGATCCTGAAATTCTAAGGTTTCATGAATGTCTTTATCGGGTTTCATTGCTATGTATTAGTTGTCATGAGACCTTGTCTGGACCAAAGTGTCGGACCAAACACAGTAATATGAATTGTGGCTTAGAATGAAGCTCTGTGATTACTTCACTGAGCATAAACACCATCATCATTTATGTTGTAAACCTGCTGTACTGTTTTAAAAAGTTTATGCTGATCTTACATCACCCATACAATGTTATCAATATATTGTATTTTGTTGACTTAGATCAACATTCTGGAGATTATTATTATTTCTATGTCAGAAAATAATCAAAGTCATGATTTTCTTGTGTCTCTACTGAAGGACTGAATGTCAAGGGTCAGTTTCTGGGCTGAGATGACTTTGCATCCATTTAAGCATCCATAATCTTTCAATTAAAACATTATATCATTATACAAGCAGTATTTAATTTGTCAGCAGGAGTATTTAACTTGAAAATTCATGCAATCATTTTGTGCTCTGGAAGTGCACGTTAAATTTTCAAGACCTACTGATAATTACTTGACTTTTTTGTGACTGTAGGGTGGGATGGTAAGTACAGTAATGTCAGATTAAATCAAAAATGTGTGTGTGCTTGCTTTAGATAAAAATAAATAAATCTTTGTATTTTATTAAGATTGTTAAAGTCATGTCTCAAATCACCTCTGATTATTATATTTTGTTGTGCCAAATTTTAACGCTGGTTTACATTAATGTATATCTGGTTTACAGATATATAGGACACACAAATTATTATAGCGCGAAAAAGCAACAATACCAATCCCAATTTCTCTCAACTCACTGACAACATTTTGAAACTGTAATGTGAACTGTGATGAGTCCAGCATCAACATTAAGATTTTTGGGGCACTTGTGGAAGTTATACCAAAATCAAACATGAAAATCAAACCTCCCCCAAACATAAGGAGCAGTTCTACCAGAAATTGTAGTAAAAAAGTAAGCCTAACAATTAAACTAAATGGAAGTAATCAGTGGTGTGTAGATCATTGAGAGTACATTTACATTTATGTTAGTGTCCTGGTTATGATCAGGTTTTTGAAGCATTCATCTTATGTGTTTACGCCTGTAAACATCATATCCTGTTTTCAGAAATCTTAATGAATTATGATTTTCACTCTGAAGTGAAAGTGGAAGTCTGACACCAGCTTTGGGAGGATAATGGTTATTGTCACTTCTATCATCCGTTACTGCTGTTGATGGCATAACTGATTTACACAGGATTACAAAACAAATCAGATGTTGCATCAATGAGCAAAAAATCCAGTTCATTCCCTGTGCATGCTCATTCAGTAAGTTGTCCAGCGGGATGAAGGGAATACACAAAATTTTAACTAGAAGTGCCGAGCTGGACCTTCCGACCAACTCATTTTCAATCCTAGAAAAGGTGTGTATTAAGATATTTGAGAGTTTGATGATTTTGTCTACACTTTGTACAGTAAATTATTGGATTATGCTATGACTTTGATTCAGCACTGCAGCTGAAATTATTGGCAAACCAAAAAGGCAAGTCTCAAACTAACTTCACCGACCCTTTTGTTTTGTTTTTTTGTTTGTTATGCCTGTGAAATTTAGCAATTGAAATGCATTGGTGTCTTCAGACTAGCTTTGCATTAACAATTAGCTCTTGCATGTAACTGCATCACAGTGACATATAGCAGGTTAGACCTGAAGTTTTTCTAAAAATGTACATCTGTGGCCAATCTAGACTTTATTACTCATGTTTATGATTTTGCTTTTTTGTAAACACATTTGTGAGACAGTAAAAGTTATTTTAATTTTCTATTTTTTCTGTCTTTCTAATCCTGCCATTGTTTTGAAGTCCTTTGATATTTGTATAATTTGTTATATATAATTAAAAAATGCAGTATATTTAGAGAATGATGTTTTGTATGGTTCTTTTTAAATTTATTTCTGTTTTCATTGCCATTTGATACAAAGTTAATTCTAAAACTGATTGTGAAATTCTGTTCAATGAACCATATTCTCTACAACCTAAAGTCTCCAGGATGGAGTGACAAATTTCAAATTCAAATACATGTTGTCATTTTATTAGGTTCATTGAGATTAAACTAATGCAATCTAATCCCACAGTCCTGCTATTTTGAAATCGCACCCTCAGGACGGTTCTCATGTTCATTCATTTTTATTCACTAATGTATATTCATTTGTGATTTGTATATTATTTTCGTGGCTACAGTATGGTCAGGTGTTGTCAGGGGCGGACTGGGGGGAAAAAGTGGCCCGGGAGTCATTGACAGACCGGCCCACTTCATGCGGTGTGGGGAGCCAGCCAGCCATCAAGTTTCATGTAACTCGATGAAAAAAAACTGCATTTGACATTATTTTGGACCATAATCATATAGTAATAAATAACCTGAACCCTTGAGTAGCCTACAGTAAAATTATTACAGCAGTATAGTGATTTTATAGTGATCACTGACGCAATCAAATTTGAAAAAAACTAAACTGAAAATAGCAAACTGACATTTGAAAACTAAAAAATTTGAAATGTGAAAAATCCTGGCAAGCCCACTAGCTTCATTGACTTTGTCCACTCTACACAAACCACAAACGCCAAATAATAATTTTTAATTTAATTTTCTTACTTATTTATTTTTTAGGCGACAAATACATTACAGCTCGTGGAAAATATACAGACAGTGAACATACAGAACAAAAAACAACAGAAGAAGGCTCATTTTGATATGTATAAGTGGGAGTGTGTATGTTTGTGTGTGTGGACAGACGACATGGTATTTTTGGTATTTAAATATAATATAATAATAATATTAAACAATATAAATGCATATATATTGTTAAACGTATATGGTATAGGTAAGCCAAGAATAAATAAATAAGTAAGGTAACCACTACTGTACACTGTGAATATGAGAGAAGGAAAATGGATATACACACACATACATAAAAATACTACTAATGATGGTAATAATAATAATAATAATAATAATAATAATGATAATAATGAAGTAAATAAATGAGCAAATAACAATATTTATATGAACAGACAAAAATAAGTAAATAAACAGACAAACCCCCCCCCCCCCCAAAAAAAAAAGAAACAAAAAGGCATAAAATGACATAAACTACTGTAAACCAATATATCTTGATAATGAGTATCGCAAGAGTTATTATTATAGTAGGGGTAAGGAGTAAGTAAGTAAGCTGGGATAAATAAATGACTAAGATAAGAAACTATAGATGATGACGATGGTATGAGAATAATAACATTCATAGTCATTGCAGTAATTATAATATAAATTTTAATATTCGTAATAATGATATTGCTTAACACAATCAACAAAACGAGCATAATCTTTATTGTCGCAATTAGTCATATGAAAAAATGAAAAATAATTATACATATATCTAATAAAAGACAAATAAATAAGCAAAGAGAAAGAATATTTTAGTTAATTACATAATACAGTTAATTCAGTATATCAGTATATCTATATGTATATATACATATACCACACATACATGTATACAGACGTAGATGTAGATATAGATAGATAATACGATAAATGTGGATAAATGTGTGTGTGTGTGTGTGAGTGAGTGACTGTGTTGAACTGTGCTGTGTTTTATGGTGTTAGGAATGCACGCGGTACAAGCACAGGCCCATCAAGGACAGGAATGGGAACCATCTTTCTGTAAAATCTGATGTTTTGTTGTGATTGTAAGCTGTGATTTTTTCCATAGAGATGTGGACCAAGAGAAGATTAATCCAGTGGTTGATGTTCATGGAGTTTTTTGATTTCCAGTTTAACAGAATTATTTTCTTGGCAACAGTTCGAGAGATGAGACAGCTGTTCTTGTATTGATTTGGTATGGCGATTGCTGAGGTGTCTCCTAGTAGGCAGAGCTTTGGGGATGATGGGATTCTGCAGTCCAATAAAGTGGAGAGGTTTTGTGTGACAGATTTCCAAAAAGTGTGAACTGGTTGACAAGCCCAGAGTGCGTGAAAGTAACTATCTGTGGTTCCTGTTGTGCATTGTGAGCAGGTGTCCGAGATTGCCAGTGCCATTTTGTGCCTTTTATATTGAGTGATGTGCGTTCGGTGGATGGTTTTGTATTGCATCAACTGAAGGTTTTTATTGGATGTCATGGCAAATATATTTTTATTAATTTCTATCCAGAAATCAGACGAGGGTGAAATGTTTAAATCTGTGTTCCAATGGGCTATTGGGAGTATTATAGAATCATCTGAATCTGATATTTGCCTGTATAGTTTGGAAGTTAGTTTATTTAAATTTGTAAATAGGGTTGTATTATCAATTATTTCAGAATGTTTCAGTGGATTGTCTGTTATATTCATTTTGGATTTGAGTATGGATTTAAGTTGTAAATAATTGAAAAATGTATGTTTATCTATTCCGTAGTTATTTATGAGGTCCTTGAAGTCTACAAACTGATTATTCTTAAATAGATGGTGGAGATGTGTAATACCTTTTTGTGCCCATGTGTGATAGTGAAGAGGGGTGTTATAGAGTTGGAAGTCAGGGTTGTGCCATATTGGTGTGTATTTACATGGTGCTGGAGTGGAATTGAAGATCTTGATGACTTTCCACCAGGCTGTTAGGTTGTAATTTTCTTACTTGTTGCTGCAACTTCCTCAAAGGATTTCTTTTTTATCCCTAAGCTTTTCAGCACCACCTTTAAGTTTTTGGGCTTATTCTTTATCTTTATCGTTCTTTTTTTTCTTTTTGTGCTCCATCTGCCCAGACTGCGCTAGCTCTCTTCTCTATCCACCACAGCTATTTTGCACCATTAAAAGGGCTTTCACACCGAATGCGCAGGCGACAGCAAGATAGAGTGCAGATTAATTTATCAAATGAAATAAAATTTTATTTGTATAGCCCAAATTCACAAAACACACTTTGCCTTGGAGGGCTTTACAATCTGTACAAAACTTGCCCACCAAAAAAACTTTTAACAGGGAAAAAAGTTCTCTGAAGATTTCCTCAGCAAACAACCTTAAATTTACTGCAAATGATGTCCCGAACAAAGATCTGTAAGTTTTAAATTCAAGTTTTTTTTGTGTCATTTACAAAGCACATAAACTAGACCACTGTGGGAGAATTTAAATGATAACGTTTGAATGATAATTCTAAGTAATTATATGTTTAAGTGATCAATTTGTTTTTTCATGTGTGCATCCTAACTAATCAGTCATTATACACAGATTCAAATTCAAATCAAATCAAATTTTATTTGTATAGCCCAAATTCACAAAACACGTTTTGCCTCGGAGGGCTTTACAATCTGT
>JBCAUF010000096.1:1275546-1296996 GCA_038406115.1 Haemulon aurolineatum
TGACATGAGTGTACAGCGCTTTGAGTGGTCGAAAAGACTAGAAAGGCGCTATATAAGTCAGTCCATTTACCATTTAACATTATTTGGTTATTAGAGGTTTCGGAGGGTCATTTATCAAATGAATATATATTGTTTTACAATTCATGGACAACATCATTAACACGACCACTATTTATAAATGGGAATGTGTTGAAACACTTTAAATTCTGTGGAACCAATATCTCTGATAATGGTCTGCTGACACCTCAGCTGCTCTTTATAAGGCTCAGCAATGTATGCACTTTCTAAGGCTATTGAAAAGGAACAGTGTATCAGAACAGAATAAACAGCTACTGACAACGTTCCACTGTCCTTTCATCGAGTGTCTTGGTGAACTGCTTAACAGACTTGTACAACTGCTGTTCAGCAGCAGGCTCTGCAAAGTGTAATGAAGATGAATCAAAATATCATCGGCTGTTCTCTTCCTTCTCAGGTGGCCGTAGCTCAGAAGGTAGTGCCATTGTCCACCAACTGCAAGGTCACCAGTACCATCTGTACCTGGTGCACAGTAGTATTGTCCAGGCAGTCCATCCATTATCCCTTTATTCCCTGGAAGAGTTGCTAACATCCGCTACCTCAATAGAGCCCCAGCTGTCATCCTCAGCCTAGAAACCACCTGTCTGACCTGTTGCCCAGACTAACAGACTCAACCATAGCTTTTCCCCTAAAGCAATATACACCTTAAATGGGGTCAAACACACAACATTAAAGGACAATTCCTAACATTTTTAGGTCTAAAAGAAGGGTTCTGAAGATTTTCTTATTAATTGCTCCTGTTTTGCAGCCGTTGTACCTGTCCCCACATCGCCAAGGCAGCGATAAATAGGAGTGGATAGTATTGCTGCTGTTGAGGCTGTTCACATCCCTCAAACTGCATTTTTTTTCCACAGACAGTGTCAGATGGCTACTCAATCATACAAAGTATTGCAGAGTCTCGTGCGAGACACAAGTTGATGCGCTCATTGGGCCTCATTCATGAAACGTGAGCAGAACAAATTTCTGTGTAAACCATTCACAGACGGAAATCTATGTGCATCTCGCATTCATCAATATTTTAGTAGCTCTGATCTTTTCGTAGGTACAAACAAAGTGTACACCTGCTGCAGACCACACGTAGAGCTTGTGTAATTTTAAGAACACATATAAATAATGCTTGTCACGACTGGTTATTACAATTTTTGATACCTGTATTTTTAACAATACACAGATACCTTTGAAACACATGATATAAACATGACAAATGATTAAAAATATAACACATTTAGTTAAGTTGCGCACACATTCGCCTCACAGCAAAACACACATTACTGTAGATCAATTCACAACAGCGACTACAATGAATACACACGTACCGTACTACATGCACGCCTCACACACATGTGCACGCTCTCTTTCACAAACACACACACAGTCTACACACTGATGATGCATACGAGGGGTTAATGTCAAAGCAACATGACGCAAAATGCTCCGATGAAGAACATAGTTCTAGTTTTATCAGCAAGTTTCCGTCCAGCCTTTTAAGCCGTTCATCTGATATCAAAGTGCGTTGAATTGTAGCGGAGTAGTGGGCATTAACAAATCAATGACAAGTGTAGGCTGAAACGTGGGTGCTCGGCAATTTCCGTAGGTGCTCCGACCCGAAGCACTCATGGAATTGCTGCATATGGCCTCCTTATATGGTGGTCATTGGCAATTCATGGGCGGAGATTTATGCTAATAGCTCATTACTGAGAGCGCGCTGTCACTTTCCGATGGATTGGCATTTTATCTGCAAATCTACGCACAAATCTACGAGCGTTTATGAATGAGGCCCATTGTGTTTACATGTAGTCTGAAGCTCCCTTTGTGTCATCACCACAGGAATATCAACTTGGAGGCATGGTGGTTTCGTAGTGTAGTATTTTCTCAATGTTTTACCTAGAATTAAGCACCATGTGTCAATAATCCCTGTCCAACAAAACCCCATTTGGTTCAATGCATCTGACTTATTAATCTCCTGGACAAACAGGGCCAACCTCACAACTCCACAGAAAAGCAAACAGCTTGGAAGTTTAGATTTTCTCCACGACTTATCTACTTAATTACAATACAATATGAAATGGAATCACTCAAGTGTCCACCAAGAAGCATGGTTAGAAATTGAAGATGCACTCTTCATAAAAAAATTCTCCCAGTAATATTAAAAAACATAGCTACTCCCAAGAACACAGTCATAACCATAACTCCGGAAGCTCTTCAACCACACAATTTCATCATGTAAATTCACCCTAATTATGAGTAACCACAATTTCACAATCAACAAGCCTACTCATTTAGAACAAATGCTTGAAAGCATATCATATGAACATTCCAGGAATGAATCCTGAAGTTTGATCTCACTTAAGGACATTTTCTATAAAACAACTCAAAAATATACTTAGGGGGATAAAAAAAAAACACATAGTGCCTTGCAGTCACTACCATGAGTAAAACATCTTTTGACAACATCAACATCCATGAACCAACTGTCAAAATTACCACCAAAGTAACCACCAAAACCCTCCCCATCACAGGCTGGAAAGAATATGTTGTATTAACATTTATAAACAAATTTAACGATAATCGTTTAACGATAACATCTGTTCAGTGACAAATCACCCCAGACTGCAGCTCATCCAACATAAGATCATATACACACATAACTCAACACAGAATGCAACTAATGGGTTTCACAAACACCACAGACAACTTCTATCATTCAGTATGAATGGAAACTAATGGAACAGGGCGTAGAATTGTGGCTTTGAGCATGAATGTTCATCCTTAAAGTTCTTTAAGTAGCCTACCATATTTAGGTAACAATCTTCATGAGTAAATTCCATTCACTGATCTTCATCAGCCATGCCATGTGGCTGGATGGTGATATAGATTTTTTCTTACTTAGTTTGCCACACATCATATTATCAATAGGATTAATCTTTTCAATGAAAACATGTACATTTTTTGTTTTGTTTTTTTCATCCCTCAGAACAGACTGAAGAATAGTTAAAGAAACATTTTTCCCAAAAATTCAAATTCAGTCATGCATGCACTTTCAGAACCTCACAACAAAACTGCATTGCTGTATTCTTCTAAACAATTTAAGAAGGTGGGGAATGTTACAAAACAACTGAAAAAAAAAAGAAATGGCTCCATACAGACTGTCCAGCTTAATCTACAGTAAGTCTCTTCCCAGAGATCTGACTTGAAACAACTTTGTTACATCATTTTCCCCCAAAATCTTCACTGTAGCCACTTTGCATGCACACGCCATCTGAAGTTGGTGTGCTTACTTCAGCTGTAACCTCAATGGAATAATTAATAACCTTCTGAATTAAACACATATTTTTTTCGGGGCTGATGATGTGAGAATCTAAGGAGGGAACAATCACATTTTTCTCATTTCTGTTTCGGTTTGTTTATAAATGGTAAATGGACTGTTTTCTATAGTGCCTTTCTAGTATTTGCAACTCAAAGCGCTTTGCAACTCTAGTCAACATTCACCTCTTCACACACACACCACTGGGACCAACAGAGGGTTCAGTATCTTGCCCAAGGATACTCTGACATGTAGACATTGTTGAAAACAGCTCTTTAAATAAAACAATACAAACAACATCTGCTTACAAACTGCAGGTAACTGATATAAAACAACCTATCTGAAGACAGAGCACAGCTACTTCTAACTTCTAGCGTTTGGGCATGCAAATCAAAGGAGGAAATCAAATACTGAAAGCAACACAGGATGTCGCTTGTCAGACTTGGAAAAATGATTTCTCTCTTCAGTTACTGAGGTGGCCAATTTATTGAATGCTGTATGTTGAGAGGCACACAGCTTTGTAACAGCTTATCTAAACTAAGTTGCTATGGTTACTTATGTCTTCCAACATGGCTGGCTGGCACAGTGCGTGGTATGCTACTTAAACTTCCTTTATAATGATCAAGTTGTCCAACAGATTCACAAACAGGTCTTGAACCACATGATAGTACTCACTGAGATATTTCCACACCCACAAAATCTCAGGAATCCACATATGTCGACCAAATGGCCTGTTCTGGTCTGTCCTGACCTGTCCCGCCCTCCCTTCATCAGAGCAAGGGCAGAGCCCCTGCTTTATGCTGACATTTTTACATTCAGTATTTGTTGGTAACATCTCTCAAATTAGGCTACCTCTAGGCCAACTTGTGACAAATAAATGAATTGTTACTTCTGTGAATATTCTGTATTCAAGACATTCTCACTGACGACTCATCAAATACAACAGCTTGGTCAGTGACTCTCTAACTTAAAAATAAATGGGTATTGTAGTGTCTAACTTTCCATGTCAAATTCTGCTCATTACATTTGTACTCTGTCTTCACAGGAAACATTATGCCACCAAAAGTACTCTTGGGCAACAAAACTACTTGTTTAGGTGCCAGATGTGACATGACAACAATGTTCAAATGTTAAAATAATTCAACATTAACTTGGTTTCAAAAGGGACTCAATTAGCAGTCCTGTGTTTGATCCATTCATTCCTGTTGTGGTCGCTCTACCACATGCATCACTCTTGCTGTCTTATACTATTACAAAGAGATCACATAGTTACAAATACAGTCCATCTCATACTGTCGCCAAGGGTGCCGAGTGTGTTGGAATGACAATGTCATCGCATAACAATATTTTCATACTGGCACATGTGCAGTTTCTTGAATGTCTTTTTGAATGTGGCATTGTCTAGGTCTGGGTTGATAATTGAGTTGACATAACACAACTAATAGCCAATAGCCCACTCAGTGTAGTGTCGTATCCATGATGATGAAAATCAGATGGATGCCAAAGACCATTGAAAAAGTGTCTGGCTTCATAATTCTTTCTTTGCGTATATTAAAACATTCAAGAGTATTATCAGTGTGCCCACATACTGTACATTTTGTGACCTTGGATTAGGAAGGGAACAGGAAAACCTATAGCATGTAATTTGGGGTTATTTTTAGTAACCATATAGATTTCACTAGTTTAATCCAATATCACTTCTCTGGGATCAAATGATGTATTGTCAATGTTTTGTGTTAGTAAGCTTTTTTACTAACTTGGGAGATAGGAGATATTTCCCTAGCAACATGTAGAACCAGTAGCCTCCCACCTGAGCAGTGATAAGAAAATCCACATCTTTTCACGCTACCACCCTAATAACAAACAGCCCTCCAAGCTTCATTTGTTTCTCTCCATCCTATTCTCGTTCCATCCAGCAAGCCTACTTCCATAGCCATACAGGCCGCAATACTGTCCCTCACTGTTGTTGTCACTCCATCAGTCCATACCTCCATTAATTTGTTTTTTTTTCTTATTTTTTGTCTCCCTGTACATTCACAAACCTTTCTGCTCACACTAATCCCTGTTCCATGATTGCAGTAATTTGTGAAACCATCTTTCCACTCAGTGGAAATCTCAGGGGAAGCTGCAGTAGGTTAGGGAATCCCTGGTTTACACTCACAGTTTGCTCTGGATCAATATACAATATACCAGTAAGGATGACTGGTTTTCATTTGCAGACTGGCAAAAAATAAACCACAATTGCAGATGTGTCTTCTCTTTGGAGGGAGTCTGCCATTCATTTCTTTTCTCCAGCTCGTTCAGCCCTCCGTCACTCACCTTTCAATAATGTTTCCTCTGTTCACTTCTCTGTCCCCCATTCTTGCAGTGGTTTACCCCTTCCCCATCCATCCCACCCTCAGTCTTCTCCTTCCATCTCATCTTGTACCTATATTTTTATACTGGCACAGCAGCAAGTTCTTGAATGTCTTTTTGAATGTGGCATTGCACAGTGCATAACAAGCTGGGTTGATCGTAGAGTTGACATAACAAAGCCAGTAGCCAATAGCCCACACAGTGTCAGGGACACAGGACTGGCAGAAGGTTGAGATCAACACCATGACGTTATACGGTGTCCATGTGATGATGAAAGCCAGCAGGATGGCAAAGATAGTCTTGGTCACCTATAGAGAATGAAAGGAAAGGAGAGAGGAAGAGTGAACGGAAGAGCAAACAGGACAATAATCAAAATACTCAATATCTTGTCTTTTCTCTCAGCAGCCCTTGGTTTTTCATTTATTTCATTGTGGGATGAAAATTAAAACTTCAAAATAATTAATCCAAGAGAGTGAGCATTGTGTTTGCTGTTTCGCCGTCAAAAACTAAAAGCACTAAATTACCACAAAACAAAAATAGATGCTCTGAAAGACTGATTATCTCAAACTAACCCAGGTCTCAGATCTCTGCAGTGTGAAATACTACTCTTACATTGACATAAAAGTTTGGAATAAGCATACCTGCCATGTTTTCCAAAACTATCTTAAGGCTAAGATGATTGCGTAATTTTACAAAACTTCTTGGAAGGTGCTTTCAGGGTGCTATTAGGGAAGCAACTGCCCAGCAGCATCTGTGTATACTATATGCCCTGCTAGTACAAACTACAACATGCTCTCTACAGCTGCATAATGAGATTATAGTTAACCTCATCATGCGTCTTAAAATAGAAGAAATTGTTAGCAATATTACATAATTAATCTGCACATGAACACAGCCTTAACAGTGTCAGGCAGAAATTGAAGGTAAAGCTAATTTGAAAGGCAGGGTGTACATAAAGACAATGGAGGGATGCCGGATGGCACAAATTTTTCCACGATGTCCGCCACTGAGGAAACAATGTGACTACAAAAATGTTTGCAATATTTAAACATGGCCAACAAATTTGTATTCTGGGGCTATCTATGAACCTGCCAAACAAATGTGCGAAGAAAAGGGGAGGGACTGGAGGGAAATAACAGAAAGACCTGGAGTCCCTGTTGAGTTCTGAGTTCAGCCAGTGTCATGGCCCCTGGACCAAGGCCCCAGGGGTCTCATTTATAAAACAGTGAGTTGGGTCAATATTAAAAGTGTACATGTGCACATAAACTGAAAATGGCATGCATCAAAAATAAGAATTGGTGCAAACCTGCAGGCAATGTTCTCTTTATAAATCATAGTAATGGAAATGAAAGTGACTGGAAATGTAGGCACATGTAGGCACTGCCCTTAACACACCCACATTCAACCATAAATTGAAAAAAAATATATATATAAAAAATATATATATATATATATATATATATATATAGCAACAGGTGGTTACTAGAGACTCAATAATGTCAATACTTGTATTTGTACCTGTAACTGCTAGTTCAGTTAGGTACTGTTGAACCTGGTTCAGCACATAGATCTTTCACCTTTTTTTCTGTTAACAGGGTTTTTGGTGGGCAAGTTTTTCCTCATCAAACCGAGGGTCTCAGGACAGAGGGTGTCGCTCACAGTACAGATTGTAAAATAAAATTTGATTTGACTTGATTTAAGATCCAAGAGCACAGCTCGAGGGGATCTAAATCAGTCAGTGATCATCATAAGCCAAGAAATCTTTGCAACCCCTAAACATTTATTTGAGATACTAGTTCCCTGCTAACTCTCCCATTCACATAATCCTCTGCCAATGCATCCATAATGCATCATTATGCAGAGTATCACCGCAGTATTATTATAATATTTATGTTCACAGAAACCAGACTGACTGCTTCACAGTTTGTCAAAATGATCACGACAATCAGTGGTTTCCCTTCCTAAGATATCACTTGAAAATACAAGTTAAAGACTTGTAAGTATGACTCATAATGAGGATATTGTAACAGTTGTGCAAAAGCTGTTACTGGCTTAATTTCCACACTTTAATTTATAAAGTCTGTACCATGGATAGGTGGTAAAGATGTGTTGTGAGGTGGCAGACACCACACCTGGCAGCTCAGTCTGTTTACTGCAGTGATTTCACACACAAAACTATATGAAAACTAAAATTGTGCTTGGTGATATACGCAAAGTATTAACAGATATTATTAAAAACTGTTTACCAACTGTACCAATCTCTCTCTCTGGTCCTAGCAAGGCAATTCACTCTGGACCACACCTCATTCACTTTACTCCTCCACATTGCATCAGCCACATCACTGAACATCATCTCATCAGATGAATTGATAAGTTCAGTATTCAAAGCCTTGTCCCCCAGTCACCTTTTGCTGGATTGCTCAGTCTGCCTGTGTGTTAATACATCACAGCCTCCTTGTGAACCTTGCCCAGGCTCTTTGGTCCTAATGTTTAGACTTTTTGGAGTAATCTATTATCTCCTGTACTCCAAGGGCTCTAGTTTCTTGACGCGGTGCAGGGTGGCGCAGCCTGCACAGTGCAGGTTTCGTGCAGCTCAACACGGCGCACTGTCGGTTTGGCAGTTTGGCAGGCCGAGGTGCACCAAGATGTTAATCAGTGTGTGTGGCACTGGGGGAATCAACCAATCCTGTTGGACCTCCCTGTGCAGTGTCTATATAAGATGGTCAAGTTTATCACATAAGCTGGTAGAGCACATCAGTCTGGAGAACTGTGTCTTCGATTGTGTTTTGAGTGTGACGTTTGGTGTGTAATCAAATTGGAGTGTTTGCGAGTTGTGAATAGAAAAAGAGGTGGGTCTTAGATAGTTTGACGGGAATTGGGCCAGGCTTCGTTGTTTGGTTTTGTATGTGTAAAAATAGTGAGGGTATATTTTCTCTTCATTTTTGATTAGTTTAGAAATAGTTTAGAAATATTTCTCTGGAAGAGTCCTCCTTTGGTTATATTCTTTTTTTTTTAAGTTGAACAACACCCTTTAACAACATGCCCTGTCCTTAGTTGCCTTTTGTCCATCTCCTTTAGTAAATTGCTAATCAACAGATTGTTTTACCAAAACATCTGCTTTTTATCTTGCTCCCTTCCCATCGAGCTAGGGACGTAACAACCATGAATCGTTATAGATGCTTCACTTCACTTAACACATACAATGATAACTTATGACACTGCATGGAGTATTATAGCATATTATGGGCCTGATTTACGAAAGGTTTGCATGTGCAAAAACCGGTGCAAACCTGATTGCATGCGCAAACTCATGTTGAAGCTGATCTCCTAACCGGACGCAAAGGGGATTGTGTCCCTCAAGCTGACAGAATAGCACGCGCAATCCATTTAGCGTGTTTGCCTTGATGAATATGTAAATATGGGCGTCTCTGCCTGACTGCGATTCAGATAGTGTTAGATACAGTTAGTTAAGATGGTCAGAATACATGTCATTTACCAAATCAGCAACTGATTGCGTTTGCTAATTTTGTGTCTTTATTTGGCGTTTGAAAGACATGGATTAACTGGCACAGCTTTACGGTTGTTGTAACAAGGAGGAGGCGTCGGCACAGCGAAAGGCAACGGGGAGAACAAGTCTTTTCTGCTTGCGTCAACATTTTTTGACATCCTTTTGTCAAAGTAGTTTCTCCGTTTTCACAGGTTACGCTTGTGTCCACCAGTGCGTAACGCGCGTTCATCTCCTCCCGCTGACCAGCTGCCCGGTGTGTGTAACGATGGCAACTGAGCGCATGTGCGTCACACTGACTATGATCCATCTTCAAGTGCTGCAGACTGATTTTACTGTTGCTGCAGTAATTCACTCAATATCAATGTCAATGTTCTCCGTGGTGAAAACTAGTAGCACACGCAGAAACCTCATTTAAATAGGGCGGTCCCCACCACATTTGCTCCTGTTGTCATTTGCACAAGCAATCTTAGTAGACCACCTGCAACACGCAAACCAAAAGTGTGCAATCTGTTAGCGTGCGCAAACTATTTAGCGCCCCTTATCTGTGATCGTAGTAAATCAGGCCCTATGAGTCCTTACTACAGTTGATTGTTGTTGAGGTGTGTATTGGAAGTCATAATAAGCCCATCAGTAAATCTCTGGTTTATATGTACCATAAAACACTTTGCCTTTGCATTTTTTACAGTACCAGTCAAAAAAAAGCTATTTTGTTTAATGTGCATCCATCCATTACAACTCAGGATTATTTCTCCATTTATGCCTCATGTCTGTGTAGTGTTACATTAACATACTTTCTTTTCTCTGGCAGCCATCTGTCTTTTCCTCTTCACTTGGCTTCTAGCAATGCTTGCAAACTTTCGTGCCACAGTCCGAGGGCGGCTGATTGGGATTGAATGTCTCTCTGCTCCCTCTACAGGTGGGACAATCTCTATCGCTGTGATGCATTCATCCCCAGCCTGCTTTGTTACAATCTTTATCTTGGACCACTTCGAAGCAGCGTTGATCTTGGGCTCAGCAGGATTGACTGTTGCTGTGGCAACTGGGTTGGGAGTTGTTGTGGCCTGTAAGGAAGAGAGAAAGAGAGTTTTAAAGTAACTTTTATGCCTTTTATTTCCTAAAACAGAAGCATCTAGAAACAAAAAAGAAAACCCTAAGTCCATTCCAAAACTTTTTTTAACCAGTATGTCCAGGTTGTGCTTAACCAAACCATGCTCATGACACACTACCAACTTTTTGGGTGTAACCAACTCTAATGGTGTAATGTTATGCTTGTCAGTGGATTTATTTGACAATATCATGGAGCTTGAAGCCAGGCCAACACACCACATATTCACCTTTGTGGATGAGGTTGGGAAAAAGTGTGAAGAGAGCAACAATGGATGTCCTCGGCCAGTAGGATCACAATATGTACAGCAGTATTACTATTCTAGAGCATACACATATCCACGTTGCTGCAAAGTCTGGTAGCTCTCAAACTCTTGGTATTTTTGTTGCATTATATTGGATTTTTTACATCTACTGATGGATTCTGTGGGAGAAGAGTTTATTCAAGAGAAGAGCTTTTTTTTATTGAAATGGAGCAAATATGGAGTATATCACCCTATTCCAGCTGAGATAAGGAGGAGCTTTCGTAGTTGCCGTGCTGGTGCAAAGTTAAAGGCAAGGAAATGGAAATACAAGCCGTTCTGCCATCAGTCATCATGGGGAATGTCAACTCTCTGCCCAACAAAAGTGCTGAGCAGTAGATATTGGTGAAGACTCAGAAAGTGTCATGACATCTCAGACTCCATTGTGGATATACCTGGCTTCACTCTCATACAGTCCGACAGAGAAAGAAGTAACAGTGGTGGAAGGCTCCTCTCTCTTCGTTGTAGGACAGAGAGATACAGAAGATCGTTTATACCTACTGCCATCAGACTTTATTATTCTTCTACAAATAGATGAGCTGACAAACAAATGAATTTCCCCTTGTGGATGAATAAAGTAATTTGCATCGTATTGTATTGTATTGTATCGTATCGTATCGTATGATACTGGGCAAGTGAGATAGAACCTAGAACATTTTGTCATTGTATGAGACAATGTGGCTTTTCGTCATTCTTCCAGTCACAGAATGGTTAAAAACTCATCCAAGGGGCGTGTGATTTTTCCTTCCACTTAACTCTCCATTCCTCATCCCTATAGACAAATTATTTTCCTGGAAAGGGTTAAGGCAAACAGCCGAATAGTAATGTCCATTTTGAAAGCTTTTTAGATTTTTGATTAATTGTTGCATGCATGTCAATACAAAGAACTCGGTATAGAAAAATGGAATTAAATCAACAAGATTATTATCTATGCTGAGAAAGGTTGCATTGAAATAAAAATTTTAAAAAACCTCTTGCATTTAGTATGTCATACTGTCAAAAAAAAAACCCAACTCTGTCTTTCTGAGACTGTATTACGTGTAACTCTGTTTTTGGTATAGGCAAATTGGTCTCAATGGAGGGTCTTGACTAAGAGCAATTCACAGACCCCACATGAATTGGCCAAGAAGGAGCAGTAGCACCTCATCTGGAAAGAGAAACTGGGGCCGCCATCAAGGAAGTTTGCTGGAGAGTGTCTGGTGGCTGGGCTGGCTGGGTTTTGAGCCATAGGACCAGGCACAGCACAAAAAAACTACATGGAACCACTACCACCATTCCCAGGAACATGCATTAGGGTCGGGATTTGTGTCAACTAGGGGACTATAGGGATATTCACAAGCCCTTGGCTGATTGTGTTGGAGTTCTCCCCATAGAACATCCAGAGAGTTTTGCCTTTCTGCAACTACGAGTTGCTGATACGAATACGAATACGAATTACTTTATTGATGGGGAAGCTCTGGCTATTGTTTGTGCTTATGCACCAAACAGCATCTTAGAATATCTGTTTTTTAGAAGTCTGGCCTGCCTGATCTGCACCTGAGTGATGCTTTGTTGTTGCTGTGCTAGTCACAGATTGGTCATAAGTGGTACAATGTTCAAGCATAAGGTACTTCAAAAGTGAAGAGTCAGCACCTCCAAGTTTGAGATCATAATCCTCTGCAGAAAAAGGTGGATTGCTCCCTCCTGGTAGGGAGTGAGTGGCTGTCCCAAGTGAAGGAGTTCAAGTCTCTCAGGGTCTTGTTTATGAGTGAGGGTAAAATAAAACAAGAAATGGTAGGTAGATTGGTGAAGCATCAGCAGTGCTGCACATTATACTGGACTGTTCTGTGAAGAAAGAGGAGGAACAGGAAGGCAATCTATATTCCAACCCTCACCTCCATGAGCTTTGGGTAGCAACCAAGGAAATTAGATCATAGAGTTTCTTCCATATGGTGGCTAGGCTCAACCTTAGAGATATGGTGAGATGTTTGGACATCTAAAAGGGAGTAGAGGTGTTTATCCTTTGTACTGACAGGAGCCAGCCGAAGTGGTTCAGGTATCTGATGCCTCTTCGCTGCCTCCCTATTTGGGCTCAGATGGTTGAGCGGTCGTCCACCAATCGGAAGGTTGGCGGTTCGATCCCTGGCCTCTGCAGTCTACATGTCGAAGTATCCTTGGGTAAGATACTGAACCCGCAGTTGCCCCCGGTGGCATAGCCATCGGTGTATGAATGTGAGTGAATGAGCTACTGATGAGCAGGTGGCACTTTGTATAGTAGCCTCGGCCACCAGTGTATGAATGTGTGTATGAAAGGGGTGAATGTGACCTGAGTGTACAGCGCTTTGAGTGGTCGAAAAGACTAGAAAGGCGCTATATAAGTCAGTCCATTCCATTCCATTTATCATTTATTTCTGGGCATGTCCTCTGGGAGGAGGATCCAGGATATGTTAGAAGGATTATATATCTCATCTGGAAAAGGAGGCTCTGGATTCCACAGGAGGAGCTGGAAAGTGTTGCTGGGGAGAGGAACATCTAGCGTACCTTGCTCAGCCTGCTGCCACCCAAGCACATATAGGTTGAGGGCAATGGATGGAAGCCATAATCAAAGAAATTTCAAAATGGCTATTACCGGTTCTTGCTGGAAATCTACTCATGTTGTACTTTAACAGGTCAAGTGAAGAAAACTGTGTCATGTAAAATGGGATGATTCTCAAAAACCTTGGCTCACATGCGAAAACTTGCATGACTTTGTAATTTGACTTTGTATGAGCGCGTGGCAAAGTACACACATACTACCATCGCTTCAGCATCAGCGAAAGCAATCAACCAGAAAAATGAAATTTATTATCCGTTTGTTTCACAGTGGTTTTGGAGGCACAAATAAGCACACCCACACTGGCGCACAAAAATGCCTGATGCCTGATCGCCATATGAACCCTTCAAATGGTATGCAGACACCGCCTACTCTGCGCACTACAGGTGTATAACAGACCCACTCCATAGACCTACAGATTTGTCTGTTTTGAGACTGAATAAAAAGTGCCTTCGGTTCTCTTGTACAAACAGGAAATTCATTTTGTCACCTTGTTGGTGTCACCCATCACAAGAAAGAGAGCTAACTTTTAGAGGAATAGTATGAGGAAAGATATTACAGTAAAATTACTTCATGTTTAACCATCTTGAGAGGTTTAAACATGGTTAGCGGGGCTAATAAAGGATAAAATGAGAAGTGGTAAAAAATAATCAAAAGAAAGTGATGACCAGGTGTTGAACACAAACCTCAGATATCACCTCCTTCTTGGTGTTGTCCTTTGGTTCTGTGGGGGGAATAAAAGCTGTCGACGAGTCGTTGGAGCTCTCTTTTTCCTAATTGAATAGATATAGATTCAGTACCATGCCAAAGGACAATTCAACATGTAGAGTGCAGGGAACAGGGATCAAAGCACATATATTCAGACAACCGCTCTAGCTACTGAGCCACAGCCACCAAAATGGAACATTAAAGGGGACATATTATGCAAAACTCAACTCAAACTCACTTTTTCGTTGCTTTAGTATATTTGCATATCTGGAGTGCCTCCCCACCCTTTAAGCGTAAGTTTCACTAAGTCAACTAAGTCAATGTTTTGTTAACTGCCGCAGTCAGAAAATGTGTCTTTAAACTACCCATTTTAATATCCTCTGGCTTGTTGCATTGGTTGGCGAATGGTTTGTGTAGAGGTTATAATTGGCCCGGGTTCGAATCCTCTGTCAGGCATTGCATAGAAGTGACAAAGGTTCTAACTGAAAGAAACTGAAACTGGCAAGAATAGAGCTGGTGAGATCTCTTTATGTGATGGTGATTTTGTGTAAAGAACTTCATTAACATGTTTTGTATCGCTCATAGACCTACTCTAACTTGTTTAAAATAGATATAAATGTCCCCTTTAATACACTAACAAACTGACATTTCAGACAAGCTATAACTACCATGAAGCTGTTGCACTGCTGAACAAAGTCCGATGAGCAGTGATATAAATGGTGTACAAGTCAGTAGCCTACCTGTGTGAGTCCTGGACTGGGCTGTGCTAGAGGCTGTGGCTGAACTGGTTTTGGTTCCTCCATTCTGCCATTCTTCACTGTCTCGAGTGCAGTGGTAGTTGAGTCCAGACTGAGTTTAGGAGTTGAGCGTGGACTGGCCTGAGGACTGGTGTCATTGTTGTTGTTCTGCTTTAACAGGTGACTCTTTATCAAGCTGGGAGTTCTGGAAGAAAACATTAGAATGACAATTCCCTTTTCAAAAGCTTGTGTCATCTATTGTCAAATATTTACTTATCAAGTGCACATTATATAATCTCCAAATTGATGTCACTGACACTGTAACTGAGTGTAATTAATTACACATGCAATAGTGAATATGATGAATTGAGTTTTATAAGTAGTTTAATGTGTGCATGTGTGTGTGTGCACGTGCGCAATGTATAAAGAATAGAAATATGAGAAATGATAACAACAGTACCAGTGGTTAATAGTGGTGGTAGCGTAATGGTGGTAAGTGGATGTAGTCTACTTTCCGAACACAAATGGCTATATAAAGAAAAAGTTTGTGACTCCGGATAAGCCTACGATGGTTGGATGGATTTTCTTCCGTTTTGTCCTTTAGTTTTGTCTCAATAAGGTAACATCTATAATGATCTTACTTTATTCCTTTCTTCTCTTTCTTCTCTGGTTTGTGTTTGGAGACCCTGCTCCTAGAGGCCAAGGAGATGTGTATGTACAAGACTGTCATAATAATGACAGGCAGATAGAATGCTGCTATAGCTGTTCCAAACGTCACTGCAGGATTAGAAAGGAACTGTAGAAAGAAAGAAAGACACAAAGAAATCCTCCCATCACCTACAGAAGAAGTTTTATATGTATTTTACACTGTACAATACACTTCACACAATTTAAAGTTTATTAGGTCACTTCTATAAACTAATGCAATCTAGTAAAAAAACTATAATCAAACCTGTCTGTGGTTTAAGTCCTACACAAGTGCTACAGATTTCAGTTTGTACATGTTAATGATGAGTCATCTTGCACACCAAGGTTAGTCATGGTGTTCCTCCCGGTGCTGTGCTTAGACCCATACTAATCACTTTATGCTCCCTCTAGGAAATCAAATCAAACGAAATGAAATCATCAAATCAAATTTTATTTTCATGGCCTAAATTCAAAAAACACAGTTTGCTTCTGAGGGCTTTACAATCTGTGCTGGGAGTGACACCCTCTGTCCTTTGACCCTCAGTGAACTGAGGATCAAAAAAGACACAAAAACCTTGTAACTGGAAAAAAAGGTGGAAGAAACCTGAGGTAGAGCCACAGAGGAGGGATGCCTCTCCCAGGACAGACAGATGTGCAATAGATGTTGGGTAGTACAGAACAGATCAAAAGAATGATATTGTTCTTATAATTATATTATTATAATACATCAGTAAATACATTGTATATATTATGTACAATGTATATATAATAGAAATGTGATAACAGTAGCGCAATGGTGGTTAATTTTACATACAATTTGAAAATATGATTTCAAAAAATTTCAATAGGTCAGATTTTCAAAAAAACTTCCTTTCATGGTATTCGTGGCTGTTTTCAGCCGTTAACTTTGACTGCTGTAAAAACATATCCGTTAATTCTTTTTTCCATTTTCTTTTTTTGCATAAATCTGTTAATCAACCTCAGTCCTGATCAAAACTACTAAATATTAAAAAAACTAATAAAATTTTAACCCTTTAAATGACAATTTATTAAATAAAGTCACTGATATGGGAAAAATACGAGCATATTTGTGTGTGTGTGTGTGTGTGTGTGTGTGTGTGTGTGCGTGAGTGCGTGTGTGCATGAATGTGTGCGTGCGTGCGTGTTGGTTAAAATAGAGGGTATGTGACTGCAGGACTGACCTCAGAAGTGTAAGTTTGATTAGGTGTGTGACCTTTGTGCACTGACCTTGATATAGCCCAAAAAATCAAAACATGCACCCCAGCTCTCAGAACTACAGAGTCTACAGGCAGTAAACAAAAACAGTCATCTTGAGAAGAGGAGCCTTGGCACTTCAAAGAGTCTACATAGACAAAATAAATCGTAAGCACGTGCATGAGGTCCTGGTGGCCATTTGCTTGTGAGAAGAGCAGGAGAAAGCATGGAGAGGCACTTAAATGTCATGGAGGCCCTGGAAATTATTATGGAGTCTGATCAAGTATCCTCCTCAGACCACACTGTCCCTGTGGGATGAGCGAAGAGGCCGTGCCATCTTCAGAGCCACCATGCCACAGCGCAGGTTTCATGAGATCAACAGTGCTCTACGCTTCAAGCTCCAGAGACCTGCTCGTCTGAGGGAGGACAGGCTTCCCCACATCAGGACCCTGTGGGAAATGTGGACGAACAACTGATGCCATTTAAGGGGAGATGCAAGTTCAAACAATACATGCCCAAAAAAAACGGCAAAATATGGGCTGATGTCACCACCTCATATGCTTGGAGATGTGACCTCTACCTGGGGAAGAGTGGTGAGAAGGCAGAAGTGGCCCAGGGTCAGCGTGTCACCCTGGAGATGACGGAGGGACTCCCGGGCGTCACAGTCACGTGTGACATTTTTTTTACCACCTACCCGCTTGCTCAGGAGCTCCTAAAGAGGAAAATCGCCTTAGTTGGAACTGTTCGAAGGAACAAGCCAGAGCTGCCACCCAACCTTGTACAGGTTAAAGGCCGAGCTGCTTGTTCCTCCATTTTTGCCTTTACCAGGAACACCACAGCTGTGAGCTACGTTCCAAAACAGGGGAGGAATGTCATCCTTTTGAGCACGAAGCACCGGGAGCCAGTGCTGACGGAGGGCCCAAAGCAGAAGCCTGAAATCGTCGCTGCCTACAACCACTGCAAAGGCGGTGTTGACAATCTGGACAAGGTATGTGCCAAAACATATTTACCACATGTATCCTATTCCTGTTAATTTTTACTGAATTTGTGTGCTTGTAAGATACATTTAGGAGATACATATTATGTCTTGATAATGTTTGCACGTCATGTGCAGCTTTAGAATAAAATTAAATACTTACCATTATGAAATCAGTACTTATTGTTTTCTTGTTCTATTATCTTTATAGCTTGTCGGCACCTACAGCGTCAAAAGGAGGACCAAGCGGTGGCCACAGGTGTTATTTTTTAACATGGTGGATGTCTCAGCTTATAATGCTGTGGTCATCCTCCTGGCTGTGGATCCCTCCTGGAATCAGGGAAAGCTCTACAGGAGGAGGCTTTTTTTTTGGAAGAGCTGGGAAACAGTTTGGTGTCTCCAGCAATGGTGAGGAGAGAGCACCTTCCTCGAGCACCAGTTGCTGCCGCACTGGTGAGAGAGATGCAGGTTGCTACAGCGGCAGAGCCTGAGCCAGGGCCATCAGCAGGAGGGAAGAGGGGGTCCTGCACCTTGTGCAAAGGACGAAGGAAAAGAACAATTGGCACATGCATCCGTTGTGGAGGGCACGCATGCAAAGTTCACCAGATCACATGCTGCAAGTCTTGTTGGAAAGACTGATAGATGAAAAAGTGCACTACTAATGTGCTCATAAAATCCATTATATCAAATACAGCCACTAATACCATGAAAGGAAGTTTTTTTGGAAAATCTGCTGCTGCACAAAAACTAAATATGCACAAAAGTCAATGATGTTGCTTTTGCTGGTGCAAATGCCTCCTATGGTCAGAATGCCGGTATTTTATTTTATTTTTTTTAACATGCTGCCTATTTTTTGCCAACTTGCAACATCACACACGTTGTATTTAAAAGACTGCGTATGTGGTATGCATGGTATGAAAGATCAGCGCCTGTGGATGTTTATACACTTTCGCGATTCTCGTTGAATGTTGTCTGGCGCGGCTACCGTAGTCCACACCGCTGCTCAGGAGAACTGCCCAGCGCTCTGTTGGCTCTGTTTCTTTTCAGGTGTAGTTTTGTTTTCTTCGTATGTAACCACGCAGGACCGTGCCTCCAGGCAAACATACTATAGGGAATGACAAGCTACAAAAATGTACTAAATGATGTTATTTCGAGTAAACTCTGGATGTTGCCCCTTCAGGACACTTGGATTTTTGAGTATGGATTTGCAATGCAGAACGAAAACCCCTGCGGCACTTTGAAGACTAAAAAAATACACCAGACTCAATAATGACTGAATTTCATTTTTTGGTGAACTATTCCTTTAATTTATTTTTTCTTTTATGTCCGCAGGACATCAAAGTGCTTGTGTACAAAGGATTTTTTAAATATATGAGTCCAAATATAATTGACGATGTAAATTTGCTTTACACAAAGCTACTGTAGAAAAGAGACTGAAAGGAGATGTATATCTTTTGTGGGAGTTAAATTATGGAATGAAGCCAACCAGGAGGAGTGGTTGGTTTGCTCAAGTTCTATTTTTCCCTCCTTGTGAGTAGTAATAAAGATTTATTTATTTTTGTACCATTTGGTTACAAGTCCTAGTTCAGCCTTGGCACACAGGGCAATTGTTGAAGGTTACAAATGCTTTTTGTTGTTGCTGTTGCTATTGTTGCTGCTGTGTTTGTTTTTTTTCTTTTTCTCTGACATTAAACAATTTCTTTATCACAATATATTTAAATACTATTAACTCTGTTGGTTCTGTTTCTTTTCAGGTATAGTTTTGTTTGTATGTATGTATGTTGGCTTGTTTGTCTTTTTGTATTTTCTTTGTGTGTGTGTGTGTGTTTGTGTTTTTCTATCTTGTAAGGTAGCTTAATGTGGGTTATGTAGGACAGGCATTAATATAAGCACTATGCTTCACACTGTGCCTTTTCAGTCACAATCATGTTGATTATGTTTGTAGCTATTATGTTGTCTATGTGATGTGCTGAATAAAGATTTCAACTCAACTCAAAGTAATTTCTTTGAGGTTTTGTATCCTGATACATCAGAGACTGACACATGAAAACTGTACTTGTTGTAGGCTACTTATATGATATTGAAGTGAGCCAAATTATCTCTTTGAATTGGGTTTGTTTAATTTTTTGTTAGCTGAAATAAGGCTAAATTATCGCGAATCCCATAAGAAAATACAATCAACACATTAATTTAATGTAAAACATGAAGGTATTATACTCAGTTGTTCTAATGATGATCTACTGTATATAAAGTATATATAAACATACTGTAAGAATAAAGAGAGTCTGTTTAAAGGACTTTGATTTACTGAGACTCTTCATCACGCTGATGGTTTTTAAACTTTGTTTTGAATGTAGTCTTTCACTGCTAAAAAAAATGCCCAAATGCACTTGTGAATAAATCTCCAAATTATATTTATTTATTTTATTCTCCATGTAACAAGGATGCAGGACTGCTGTATAATACCAGTGGCTCAATAGATTATCATAGGCATGTTACGGTGTGCGTATTTGTGTCGTCTTATCGGTCATGAACAAGACATCACGGTTTACCGGTCACGTTTGTGTCACGGACTCGTGATGCCACCGAGACGAGAGCTGTGGCCCCTGATCAAAAGCTCTGAGCATTTCAGCCACGATGTGGAAACGAGCTTCATTCTCCCTGTAACAAGTTACAAATAGGCCTAATTTATCTGACATCATAATTAGTACGAAGATGTTTTGAAGGTAACAAAAAATGAAACATAAGATATATCCTGTATAGTTCCCCTCCTCTGTGCTCCTCTGATCAGAGCGGCGTCCCTAACAACGGTCATTATACTTGACGACGGTCTGTTATCCAGAAATAACAGTGCAGCCGTGTAATAAAGTTGTTTATACAAAGTGCAAAGGTAAAAAAAAAAAAACAATATAAACAGTGTTATCTTCATTTTAGATGTCAAAAAGTATTTGCGGCTGCCAGTGTTTTCTTTTCAGTGGAAACCAGGTCCAAATGGCCCTTTGGGTATTAAAGTGACAGTTCACCCAAATTTTAAATTTCACTCATTATATACTGACCCTCATGTCGACTAAGGGCTGGAAGAAGTTTCAGTTATCTGTTCCTCCTTTGAGTTACAGGGGGGCTCAGCGCTGCACTGCATGTCCATATAACGGTTGCGAATGGGGTCCACTTCCCTTCGTCCAAAAAGACACACCAAAAACCATCCAAATATCTCTGTAATGTCCGTCTTGAAGCCCCGTCATGAGAATTTTTTCCGGAAAAAAAAAAAAAAAGTCAGTTTGTAGCGGAAGTTCCCAGTGTGTCGGTTGACCGAAATAGCGTTCACGAGGCCAAAAATGAAAGAAAATGTGGTGTGCGAGGCAGGTTACTCGGGACTGCTTCTGTTCCTTCACCAGGGTAAACACGGAAGCAAGTCTCGGGGCAAACCACACGCATACACACTGATACTAATGCCTTCAAACTACGAGTTATCCACTAAGTCGCAACAGACACAGCTGTCATATCCTGGAGTGGCCCTCCTTTGACTGTATAATTTGTCCAGTTTATGCTTGAAACACATTTCTCACTGAATTTATTCTGGTAGACATGGTCATGGTGGACATTATGTTACTGATTACTTCTAATGCAACATTTTATGTTAGCACACACCACTTTTGTCCACAGGGACTCCAAAGCAAAACAAAAAACTTTTAGTTGATTTTAGGAGAAGTGAGAAAGGAGAGTATTTTTCCTCATGCGAATTTTCCTCTTATATGGCAATACCAAGTGTATTTTTTTTTCACATTTGAAGCTTCTACCTAGGTGTTTGAATAAATCTTCAAATGTCTATTGTACAGATGGTACTACTTTAATTTGGACGAGTTCACGCGTGATTCACGCATGAGTCACGGACCTTTTTTGTGGGGAG
>JBCAUF010000096.1:1302504-1320561 GCA_038406115.1 Haemulon aurolineatum
CTGTGTAAATCCAGTCAGGTGGGAGGAGAGGGTAACATGATATTATTCTAAGTGCCTCAGGATGTTTAGTCTGTATCATAGCAACAATTTCATGGAGGATTTCATATGGAACATCAGCCGTTGCCTTGGGAGAGATGTATACAATTATTGTTATTATATGACCGAATTCTCTTGGCACATCATATGGCCGCATTCCAACAGTCAATAATTCGATATCTGGACACCACCATCACCAATATCTCCAGCTCCTGCACCAGCACTGCAACCCACGAAAGCTCCTCCTTATCTCAGCTGGAATAGGGTGATATACTCCAGATTTGCTCCATTTCAATGAGCCACCAGACTTTGCAGCAACTTGTATGTGCGCATGTTATAGATTATTGTTCTATGGCAACATAGTACTTCAAATCAAGCCAAGGTTTTTGCAGAAGTCCCGTTTTTTCTTTAGGACCAGCTCTCTATATGCGCGACTTGCCATGACACCAGCTCTGTCACAGCTGCGGCGCTCCGAACCCTTTGCACAGAGCAAATCATGCGGGACAGGAAGTCATGCGCAGAAACAAACATCCGCTTGATTTTCAATAAAAAATCTACTGTCTTCACAGCGGATTATATTTCCCTGCACTACATGTTTTCACGTAATGGGCGGACGCAGACCTGAAGTCTACAGGTCAGAGGTTTTCAGACACAATTTCACCCCGTTGACGCCATAGACATATTAAAGGTAGACATAATCCAGTGTCGCCACCATATTGATTGGGTCTCCTCACTCAACAGAGTCAATCGGAGTCAATGGAGAGCGAGCAACGATTCACATTTTTTGTTCAGTTTACGGCTATTATTTCACAAAGTAAGGCTGCACCACATTGCAAAATTAACCACCCTGGAGTTACAGAGTGCCAGCATTCATTTCGTATTTTTAATGTGTGACAGCGTCTTGTATCATAACTAAATCTCTACCGTTTGTAATAAAACAAACCATGTGAAAAGCGGGTAAAAAATGTCTCTGCTAATGATTATTGTAGTTGGGGATAAACCTTCCTCAGTAGGGGTGAATGCACTGGGGGCACATTGGAGACCCATTTAAGATGGCGGCCGCGCTGATACGTCAGCTCCAATAGGCAGTGATAGTCTATGCGGCGTCTATATTATGTCGATGGTTGACACCATGGACGAGGACATACAGTATATCGCACGGTTATGAATTCGCAAGATCTCATGGATCCCGCTGTCCAGCAGAGCCACACAGCTGTGCACCACAAATGCAACCAGTGGGGCGTTGACGGCAGAGCATATAGTGGACACATGACGCAGCTGTTCCACAAAACATCTGGTGGAAATTAGGGGTCACACTACACACAAAACTGCCGCTCGCTTACCTCTCTCGACCACTCACACACAACACACACCGCTCCCATGCCCTCTCTACATCAAGACAATGCATCCCCAGTTATGATGCAATGCATTAAAAGAGGGGTGGGATTCTAATTCAACCAAAAGCAGTGTTTAAATTTGTCACATGACTTTCTGGAGGACATTTTGAACCCCTTTTCTGCAGATGTTTTCACAGGGAGGAACCTCGCCATTTGACTCCTCAAAAATCATCTAAAAAAGTGTTTTAATGACAGTTTTCAACCGGGAAAAAATACATACTCCATAATAGGTGAGTTAAGTTCATTATTCTGTAGTTTATTGCACTGTACAGTACTTGATTATTAAATAAAATAAAATGTTAAAAATGTGTACATTGCCATACGGCAACACCGTACCATTATGGATTGCTAGCCTGGTATGTTGATAACATTTTGTATTTAGTTATACGCCTATTGTTCAAAAGCATGATGTAAACTTTATGGACTCAGGCTCCACAAGCATGTAGAATTTTTTTCTTTTTTTTTCAGGTCCATCAATTTGACAGATACACATTTGACTGTTGGTTGTAGTAATAGCAGTTGCATTAGTGTGCGATGATTGTCTATAGTCTACAATAATAATGCACTTTGTGAGTCCTTTCCGCATTGCATATGATGATATTTGACACATCTTTCTTCCAGCAAACCCCACAGTGTCTGCGCAAAGATGGGCACGCAACCTCCACCGCTTCGTTTTGTTTCTTGTCCCAAGTATCGTCCAGACCTACAATGAAAGCATGGGAGGAGTGGATCTCCTAAATTCACTCGTTGCTGAAGTCCAGGAAGTGGTATCACAGGATTGTGTTCCACATGATGGATTTCACCCTTGTCAAGGCTTGGCTCTTATACCACAGGGACTGCAGGGACTGCAGCATCCCACAGAGAGAGGTCCACAGCCTACTCCAGTTCAAAAGTGAGGTTGCAAGCTGCCTTTGACTGGAGAGGAAAGTCCTGAAGAAGAGGGGAGGACCCTCCCAGCACATTGAGGGAGAACTGGCTGAGAAGAGGAACAGAGGTCCCACTGCACCAGTGCCACCAGCACCTGTACGTCAGGACAGCACCGATCACTGGCCTGTCGTCATGCCAAAAAAGGGCTGGTGCAAATACCCAGGCTGCACTGGTGTCATCAGAGTGCAGTGCACGAAGTGTGATGTCTACCTGTGCCTCACAGCTGAGAAGAACTGCTTCACCAATTTCGACAAGCAGTAAGGCAAAGACAGTGCCTGAGAAGAGATAAGTGCAATTGTAAAATGAATACACTATAATGGACAAATACAGTACCCAACAGTTCAGTGCAGATGTTCAGCTTTATCTATCACCCAGGTTTTCACACCTGGAGGATTGTGGGACATTTGGGGTTCCATTGCTCACCCACATTCAAGAGAATCGCGAAAGACACACCCCTCTGTTTACATCCTGCTGAGAGCAACCAAGTGACACACAAACACAAGTGGGATCTGCCTGCACTGCCTAGTGATTAGTGATTTGAATGTTGTCTGGCATGGCAGTCAGGACGAAAACCCCCCGAATCTCCTTTAACTCAGTTATTAATCTGTTTTTGTGTTAAAAAGCTTTCCAAGTCATTGTACTTGGATTCATTTTAAAAAAGGACTTTTTTCAGTGGTGTAATGGGCAAGTACATTTACTCTTGTAGTCAAGTAGCCTACAGATTCGGGGTACTCAAGGTACTCTCCTTGTCATGCCACTTTCATGCTTCTCAAATCTCCAGCGGAACTTTGAGGAATAAAAAAAACTACACCAGACTTCTCATCAGCACAAGGGTAAGTTGATGATAACCAAATTTCATTTTTCGGTGAACTATTCATTTAAGTACACTGATTTTTTCTTATTAAATCCAGTTACAGTCAAATAGACTAATAATTTAATCGCCAATGAGGGAGAGAGAATTGTTATTTTTTTTTTCATTAAGGTTTTTGATTTTAAGCAATAACAGTAAAGTAATTATGTGGTGACTGTAAATCTACAATACCAACACTGTGAAGAATATCCAAAACAGAGATTCAGTCATTTAGGATTGGCTGAGGAAAGTGACATCACAAGTGTCTCTCTCTCTGCATCTTTCTCTCTGTGCGTCTCTCTCTCTCTCGCTCGCTCGCTCGCTCGCTCTGTCTGAATGAAATGAAACGCTCTCTGGTGTGCGAGAAACCATGCCGAGGAAGATATTCATTTTCGGGAGAAAGATCAGTTGCTGTTGATTTGGTATGCCTTGTCAATGTTCTGAAAAACGGCAGATTGACACATCATCAACTGCAATATACAAACTGGTTATAATGTCATACCAGAGAGAGAAATCATAACATACGGAAAGGATCATCAACTTCTCCGTCGCACAGCGGAGAGTAGAGGGAGGAATAACGGAATATAGAATTTAAGAAGGACTACGGACGCGTCTTGGTGCCACTGCCGGTGGAAAACTTGGTGAAAGGAGAGAAAGCGGAGAAATAAGAGGTCTCAGGTTGGCAGCTGTTGGTGCTTCGCCATGCAACATGAGTAACGACAGTAATGGACTTGGGGGGCTTCAGCCTCTCTGGAACTCAAGTGGTGAGTGAAAGGCGTTATTTATTATGTAAACAGTCAACTGTTAAGTAAAGCTCTGACCATATAGTGAACTCATATTGTGTTAAAGAAATGACGGAAAGCAATTACAACTCACGAAATTACGTTAAAGAAATGAAATAAGATATTAATTTATGTTTTTTCTCATGTGACATTGTCATGCAGTCCTATCTATGTAGTTGATAGAATGTGTGTTTTGTCATTGGTATTTATTCCGTCCTAAAAAGGTGGGTAAAGTGACTGAAGTATGAATTATGATTCACTTTGGTGACATGGTAAACATTCATTTGATTAATGTTAGAAAATGCAAAAATAGTGCTTTGATATATCAAATTACATGAAAAACAAATTTTATTTTGATAACAGAACCAAATTAACTGGTCACCATTTCCAAAGCCAACAAATAATGTTACATTGTGGCGTCTTTCGCATTATAGTATAGAATTAATTTAGGGCAGTAGTAAATCCATAAGTATTTTTTTTTTCATGATACTGATATTTCCCTACCCTTATACAGTAAGTGACCGATAAAGTGCTCTTGGATAAGCAGGTTAAGTGACAGTTTGATATTCACATAAAGAGTAATCAACAGTAATCAACATCATGTTGAAAACATCATCAGAATATGTTTTTCTTTTTAATTACCATAAATGGTGGAAGATTTTGTAAATCCAAAGCCAAACAATTAAAATGGGAGAGGGGAACATGAAAATGTTGAGAAACGTTCAGAGGATGACAGGAGGTGGTGTAGGAGATAACAAAAAACAGTGTGTAAGAGAATACAAGCAGAACTAGGTTTTCAGAGATTAGAAACTCCTTATCTCCTCCTTGTACTCTGTATTTGTTAAAAGGAAAATCTCACTGGTATAGGTGATAACTCATGCAGTCTAATACAATGAACTGATACTGAAAGAGGTTTACACATTTTTTTTACAACTCCTTTACATATACATTGATCAGCCATAACATTATGACTGGCCCTTTCATGTCTGTTAATAGGGTGGCAAAAATATAGAAACACCTCTAATGATAATGCACTAATTCAATAATCACCATGTAGTTTAATACCTTTCTGGCCATTTCAATCAAAAAACAAACATTATTGTCTATTGCAAAGCCAGAATTTATGGCAGAGCTGTGTTATATGGATCACATCAGATTGTACAAGTGATCATAATGTTATGGCTGATCAGTTCATATTGTATGGAGACTGGTGACTTTGCGGCAGTATGCAAGTTCAGTCCAATGTGTGAGGCCACACTGAACAAAATATCTGATACCTTAGTGTCAATAGCAAAATATAATATGTATTGAGTAACTGTTGAATGTGTCCAAGTGAATAGAAATTAAAAGAGCCCCTCCACTCGAAAATGTGTTTTTCTTACATTCAGTGTCTGACATTGACTGTACTGTGTTGAATCGATGCAAAGTTTTCACACCCCTGTACTGAAGCTATATCAGTGCACTTAAGATTTCATGTGCCCTGGACAAGCTACATAACAAAACGATAATTGCTGTAATAAAGTTGAAAGAACCTGACAGATCCAGTGCAGTGCTTGTCAGTACAGAGAGCCAGAGTAAGCATTAGATTTGTCAGCCACTGCTAGTTATGAGGCAACAAATAACAAACGTTTAAAAGACGCTAACTACACCATTCTGATGCGTCGACTACGTTGGCGATTTTGGTGCACAACAGATGCCAGTGAGTCTGGGTTTGAGTTAAGTTCAGAATCGTATGGCTGAATTTCTCCAATTTTTCCCCTAAAGCTTGTGTTTTACTCTCCAGCAGACGTGTACATGGACAGCTGTGGACAACACAGATGCATAGTGGTTCTATTTATACTACATTCCACTCGGGAAATGCTAAATGCTTGCTATCTTGGTGCATACTGCATTTTCACCAGTCAACGTTGCAAGTGGGGGCAAACCCAGATCAAGAATTTCTTAATGATGAAGAAAGAGTATACAAAGAGTAGATGTTGATTACAGGGAGTAGACATGTGTTATAACCATGTATCACCAATAGAATGTGCTGAAGCACCGCTGCTGAGGATCCAGAGACAAGTTAATACTGTTAAAGTGGCAGCAAGGGGTTTTAACAACAGTATTAAAGATTTTAACACCATTAGCATGTGACATATTCCATATGGTTGGAAAACATCATATGTATTTACTGTATATTTAGATATATTTATACATTTCAAAGTGTTTTTGAGTCTTGTTCAGTGAAATTGTATGTAATTCTTTATGTGGAGAGTTGCAGGGCAGCACCCTAGCACCCACTACTTACTAGTTTCCACTGTTTAGAATAGAATTATGATTGTATTTCCTTTAAGGTCTTTATCTTGTGCATTTACATGTTTTCCCTGAGCATTTATGTCAGAGACTGCATGCACAAAACAGCATTTGCATGAATTAATACTTTGTTACCTTTTTTCATGGAAGGAAAAGCGCTGCACTCTGTACCATGAAATGATTGACAGCTCTGAGTTCAAGATAAAACATCAGGGGGTTGATGTAACAATCCCCCTCTTCTCCATTTTCTGTGATCGTCCCCTGTCTCCTCCCCTCCATCAGAAACTCTTCTGTTCTCCGCGCCTGCCTCTCCCCACTGCTCATGTCTCTTCTTTTCTTTATGCTCTTCTAATTCTTTCCTATTTACATCCTTGCTTCAGCAGAGAACAAATCTCTGTGGTGTAAAGGCATGTGTGTTATTTATATGACGTTCTGAGAGGGTGTGACCCTGTGGAGCATTCATTTCTTTTATGCTTCTACTGGACATGTGTCAGAGTGTGTTTGTGCATACGAAGTGTGTGTCTCTGTGTGTATATTTCACTTTGCAAAAGAAAAAGAACTAAAAGAAAAAAACAGAAAAAACATATTTACAAGTATTGTGGGTAAATTAACTATCCACTAACTACTACATAGACAGCATATGGTTACTCTAAGGCTTTTTTCTTCACAGTCTTGTATATGAATCTTTCATTTAATGTGGACCATAATAATACCAGCCAATTATCACCATTATTCAATATACACATACCTTTTTAATTCACTATTCATACAAATTATATAACTCCCAACCCTGCTGGCTGAAACCTGAAAAAATGTTGTGCGTGGGGGGTGTTTTTTTTCGGTGGTTGGCCAGCCAATTATGTGTGGATGTCAAGTGGAATTTTCTTTGATTTGAAAAGGGTGAATAGGTTGATAACCTAAAATAAACAGAACAACAACAAATATCAGTCTCAAAACCAATAAAATAACAAACATTTTCTTTAAAACAAAGTCATTGAAATTAAGGCCTGAAGTTAATTGATCATTAAAGTAACAATAAACAAACTTTAAGTATCATTCAATTTAACTAAAATATATTTCCAAAGTAAACTCATTTCCAAAGTAAATTCCTGCAATAAGTTTAAATTAAAATAAGCAGGAAAATGATCAAATATAAATCAACAAACATGATGCATAGATGGCCAATCCACATACGAGTTGCATCTTTAAGTCAGCTTTGAGTTGTGGTCAGTCACAGGCAGGCATGTTTAATCCAACAAACAAATGTTTTCAGAGGGTTTCTGGCTTTAAAGCAAACATTTCAGGCCATGTGCCATGCTCCCCAGTGGGTGAGCAGGTGGAAGTAGTCCCCTTTGAACCCTTTCAGAGGCTTAACTTCCACCATGTGATTGAGAGTGTGGTCGCCCACTGCTGAGCTGGAGTAAAAACTGAATAATCTGACACAACAGTGGAAGAAAAAAAAAACTTGTTGAGTTGACCAGCCATTGTTTATTAATGATGAGTAATAGCTAGCTCTGGCATTTTGGAAGGCTTTCCTATATACAGTATTCTATAATCTAACTATATTTCCAGGATAGGCAAGATTCATTCATTACCGGCAACATGTATTTCAGTCCTACTATATTTACGATTAGCCTAAGCGAGCAGTTTCAAATTTGATTTTACAGTCCGCTTGTCAGCGGGTGTGTCACTGAGTGGGTAAGATTTGTTAGAAACGTGAAACGTTAGGTGGTCATCCATGGACTTTGGCTTAGGACTATGCTTTCTTTGGACAGTCACCTAACTACCCTGGTGTCCTGGCTGTCCAGGAGCTGCTGAGGGATGTCTAACTGAAGCTACACTCACTTGTCCGCACCAACTAAGGGGGCCTGGCCAACTATGGCAGTTTCAGTTGGAGTTTCAACAGTGCAGAGCCAAGTCTTCCACTCACTAAGCCTTGCCTCCAACACAACAAATGATACGAATACGAATACGAATACGAAGTACTTTACTGATCTAAAATAAAATAAATCTAAAATAAACTACACTTAGTGCATGTATTGTATTAGTAAAGGCAGAGGTGTAACGAAACATACTGTATGACATACTGAGCAAGAGAAAGGAGACTGAGGGGGAGAGAGAGAAGCCATTACTAGGTGATGACCGTTAGACTAGGTTAAGGATAGCTACTTTCACCTCAGAAAAGTCCTTCATACAGCGGTAAACTTTTGTGCTCCAGTTACTAAACCACTGTGTGTTGTTGAGTGCTTAAATATGACAAGTGTATGTTTTAGTGTAAAGCGGAAATTAAGTCGCAGTAATCAGCATGCGTCGCTACAGTGCGGTCACTGTAGCATGTCAATGCGTCAGCCATCTTCATGGTATCCACATGTCATCCTCCAGGTATCATTAAATCAAATCAGATCAAATCAAAATTCAAATCAAATCAAATCAAATCAGATTTTATTAACATCATTGTATCATACATATTAAAAATGACATCACCAAAGCAAAATGTAACTAGAAGTGCAAGCGGTTATAATTGCGGTCCATGCCTCCCCGCGCCGCTTGGAGCCCACGGAAGTGGTAGTGTGAAAGTCTCAATGTGTGGCGATTTGGATTTGTTCTAATAAATCACGTCTACTTTGACCAATCATTACGAAACTTAATGGTTGGCCTCAGGAGTGACCCCACATCACCTATGAGACACAACAGAGAACTGGCAGGAGAATCTGATTTCAGCACCTTGTGGATTTTTTGGAAAAACATGCTCAGATGCTTCTGGATCCATTGTTTGGGGACATTCAAGACAAAATGACAACAAAAAAAGTCTATCACAAGAAGCAAAAGTGAACCAAAATCAATCAGAGGCAAAAACAGCAGCTTCGCCACTTCAGTAGCAGTGAAGAGAAAGCAGGATGCGCTGTAAAACTATCATCTGTTCCACCACAAACTCTTAAAACCACACCCAGTCCCATCATCCCTTCCTGTGAATTCTGCCATGAGAAACATGCTTTAATAGATTGCCAACAATTCAAAATACAGTCACGTGACAACAAGATTGAATCTCAGTGGCATCCGGTTGAAGGAAATTGAGGCAGACACTCAACTCCTTATTGGGACTGATGATCCTTGAGCAATGGAGCCATGGAAGATAATAAACAGTCATGATAATGGACTGTCTGCAGTACAAACCTTACTGTGATGGGTGGTAACTGGACCACTCAGTATTGACAGTGCTGCGGAACATGCTTGGCCCATTGCAGTGTCAAGTAGCAGAATCTCTGTTGTTGAGTTAAAGGATCTACTCATCAGACAATATAACTAGTACAAGGAAGGAAAAAAATTAGATGTCAGTTGAGGATAAACGTTTTATGGAGATTGTTTCCAGCTCAGCATTTCTTAAAAATGGCCGCTATCATCTACCACTGCCTTTCCGGGATAAAGACAAGGTCATGCCTGATAACTATGATATGGTAAAGGAATGCACACTGCACCTTGAGAAAAAAAATTAGGAAGGATACGATGTACGCTGAAGAATACATGTAAGATATTCTCAATTGGGTTGATGCAGAAAAGGCTCCACCACAGCAGCTTTGGAGAGAGGATGGACTGGTACTGTGCATCCCGCATTGTGGTGTCTACCACAAGTGAAAGCTCAAACTGCGGGTGGTGACTGTACATCCTCATTTCGAGGAACATCTCTGAACAAGGAAGCTCCTCCAAGGTCCTGACTTAACAAACACTCTCATTGGAGTTCTACTAAGGTTTCGCCAAGAACAAATTGCAATTATGGCAGGTACATGTTGATGAAAAGGACAGAGACTTTCTGAGGTTCTTTGGTGCCCAGAGGGTGATATCAGCAAACCACTTGATGTTTACAGGATGAAAGTTCACCTCTATGGCGCTGTATCATACGTGAGCATCGCTACCTGTTAATGACAACCAGAAGCATTACTCTGATGAAGTTATTGAAAGTTGCCTCCGATCTGTGGCAACAGCGGACCAAGCTATAAAGCGTGTCAAAGATCCCACTGAAGCATGCAGTCAGGGACGCTTCACATTGACAAAATGGGTCAGCAATAACTCTGAGGTGCAACCATTCCTGAGCATCACAGAGCAAAAGCAGTCAAGGGACTGGACCTGGATAAAGAAAATTTTAAAGAACAAATCACAATTGAGCCTGCACTTCGAATCCACTAGAACACCCACAGTGACACCAGACCCCCTCCAATCATCCTCTTTAGCTATTGTAAAGTTTCTCAGTGGTCTTTGAATTGTGATTATTAAGTTTTTAGCCAAAATCTCAAAACCTGTGCCATTTCCCAGGGCTGTTCTTTTGCAGAGTGCCAGTAGCTCATTAGCAATGTGCCTCTGAGTCGTGAGCGGATACAGCGCTGATCTGCACCCTCTCCTGTTCGCGCCAAACACTCCGACACTGCTGAGTGCTAGGTCTTTATGCTTGTCGCTAGCTTGCAGCTCTGCAGCTTCCGTCGCTGAGAGCTTTGACATCAAGGGGCAGAGCTGGGCGAGAGCTTGTGGCCCACCCAGTGGTTGTTATGTCACAACCCCAGTCTGCCTGAAATTGCCAGTTTGGGTCTGCCATTGGTTCACAGCAATTTGAAGGCACAAATACACAGAAATGCAATTACTTTTCTGCAGATATGTCCTGTAGCATCAGAAAAATGCCACATGAACATGTGAACAACATGAAAAACAGGGAGGGGGTCTTTAAAGTAACTGTCAGGAGCCAGCCAGCTACCAGAAGACCTATACTCTATACCACAGTTCAATTTATGACCCATTAGGTTTTCTCTTTCCTTTCATCCTGAAAGCCAAACAACTACTCCAAGAACTCTGTTAGCCCAGGTATGGATGGGATAAAGTTATTCCAAAGGAATATGCAAGGCCCTTGTAGAGATGGATCAGGAAGTTAAATCAGTTATGTGAGTTTCAAATAGCAAGATGCATAAAACCTGGGAACAACTTCTTTCACCATCACTTCTGCGATGCAAGTAAGTCAGGGTATGGTACAGTAAGCTACCTTAGATTAACAACTCAACAAGGTGAAATCCACATCTTTTTCATTATCGGAAAAGCCATAGTCTCTCTTCTCAAGCAAATCGCCATACTCAGGCCTTAACTCACTGTAGCAACACTGGCTGTAAAAATGGAACGAGCTGCATTTACCACTCACAGATTCAACTATCTGGATAGATGGTACATCTGTAGAGTTGCAGTGATCCATGATCTCTCCCACACAAGCCAGTGGAGACACATAAATTCAGGAGACAATACAGCCGACGACGCCTCATGAGCCCCCACTGCTTGTGGAATCTTTCTTAAGATCAAGATGGCTGAGAAGTCCTGAATACCTAGGCAGAGAAAAATAGACATGGCCAAAGATCACACAAGGTCTAGGAGAGATATCAGCAAATGACCCTGAGGTGAAAAGGGAGATCACAGTTAACAATGGAGGATTGAAGGATTGAAAACTAATATCTGATATCCACATTAATCAAGTATCACTCATCATCATCATGGAACCAACTACAGAGATCTGTCGCCTGGATATTTAAAGTGAAACCCCCCCGACTTCAACTGCTAAGTCAACTAAAAAAGGGTCAGTCACTTGTGTCTCCAGAGATGAAGAAGAAACTAAAATATGAGCATGGGATGCAAAACCAAATCAGTGGAAGATATGCAAGCTGCAGAGAGGGACATCATTTGTTTTGAACAAAGATGCTACTCCAGCCATGAATTTACTTATCTGCAAAATGGCAAACCCCTCAGTTCAAGAGCACCATCAATAAACTGGATCCGATTCTTGATAATGGCATCTTGAGAACAGGAGGTAGAATAAACAGTGCAATGCCTTTGCACCAAAAAAAAGATCAATATTCAAGAAAGAGATGGAGGCAAGCGCAGCATCTTGCAGATTGTTGGACAAAAGAGTATCTTCCGCTTGCGCAAGAAAGAAGCAAGTGGAACAGCATAAGAAGAAACCTGAGTCCTGGAGACCTGGAGCTTCATGTATGAGAGTTGCGTACACACAAAAACATGGCGTATGTCCTCTTCCACGCTCACGTTCAGAAACTCTGGATGACTACATACTAATTACTTCACACATCCCTGGATCAGCTGATTCTACATCTTCTGAGGCCTGAGGTCAAAGACAAACTCGATCCCCTGCAGTTTGCGTACAAAGAACACATTGCAGTCAATGATGCAGTACTCTACATGCTCCACCATGCCCTCTCTCATCTGGAAGAATCTGGTGCTTTTGTAAGAATTATGTTTTTTGATTTTTCAAGCGCATTTAATACCATCCAACCCAACATACTCAAAAACAAGCTCATAGAGATGGGAGTGGATTCTTCCTTTGTCCCCTGGATCACAGATTACCTGACAGAAAGGCCACAGTTTGTCAGGTTGGGAAACTGTTTTTCTGGGACATTAATGAGCAGCACAGGGCCCCCCCTCTTCAGCCTGTGAACACTTGTGGAGTGGACATTGAGGTGGTGACAAGCAAAACTGAAAGTTATGAAGTACGGCTTTGAGGGACCAGTCCAACTTGTTATCCAGGTGTACACCAAGATATTTATAGGTTGAGTCTGGCGGCCACTGTGGACGAAATCGGCAGTGTTTTACCTGAAGGAAGACACCATTTCCCATGAGCACTAGCGCACTAACTAGAGCGGAGCGACCTGGCTCTTCACTTCTCCGAAAACGTCGAAACAAATGTCCAAACAAGCGTCACTTGGAAAACTGACCGCACATTAAGGACCTAAACAGTTACTTTCTCACATGAAAAAATGTTAAAACTTTAAAAAGTGATGTGGATTGTATTCTACCTTTATCAGACCCCACAACATTTACAGCCTCACACACTCGCTCCCACTCACATCTTTTCCTTTTCATATTTATCTTGGTTGAGGGTACCAAATAAAATATCCCTGCACATCTCCACTTTATTTACTAACATCTCTAGCTCAGACTCTGTAAAAGTTTATTTTCTTTCCTTTATTCATGCAGAATAATCAGACAGACAGAGAAGGGAATCTCAGGTCCAGGGCCTATTTAAATTGATTTTCATATTTAAATGGTGGCATGGACAGTGTTTAGCATATGCCAAGGAGTATGACATCCACACAAAGTCTTTGCACATTATTGTTGTTAATAACACAACATCAAGGAAATGGATAGTAGGCTTTGTTGTAAAGACATTTCCAGATGCCAAAGGCTTTGTGAGAAATGTTTTGGCTAAAACCAAAATCAGTGTGATTCAACAGCCAATAGACAAGCTCTGTCCTCTAATTGAGGCAGCAGGATGAGTGGAAGGAGGCTGTGACTTTCCAGCCTCCACTATGGACTGCTTCAGATATTCTGACATGATTATGAACTTTGATAAGACAGATGGTCATCAAGTAAAAGTAACTAATTAGGGCCTGAGCCGTGAGTCAACGACTCACGAGGGACCTATTGAAATTCGAATGGCGCGGGGACGCAAGGGCCCGTTCATGACTGCACGCAGTCCTAGTTGGACTTGGATTTGATTTGAAGAGCATAATTATTTGAAAAGCATAATTAATTTCCATTGTGTAATTGTCATACTTTGGCTCCTTTGAATCGTATTTATATAATTGTTTTGCTAAAGCCAACAATTGGAGGCCAGGATGTTGGAGCCTTTTGATTTTTTGTATGAATTATTTTGAATTGCTAAGGATAATTTGTTGTGCTGATTTGTTCTGTACACGTGACATCTATTGTCTAAGGACAGAGGGTTGTAAAGCAAAATGCGTTTTGTGAATTTGGGCTAAATAAGTAAAATTTGATTTGATTTGATGATTTGATAATGTAGATGAACTATTATAATTGTTTTTTGCTGCTCTGGTCCCTCCTCCTAATCAGGCCATCCTCCTCCGGTGATTAGGGAGTGAGGACAGCCTGTTTCGGCAGGTCTGTTTTTTGTGTTGAAGGAGTGAGGAGTCAAACAGTTTGTCAACCACTAAATTCCCTTTTTTAATTTGTCTCATTGTTTGTTTGAGGTCAACCCAGATATTATTTCTGTTTAATGAATTTAAAAACCTTATGTTGAAACTGAAAACCTCAAACCAACTGCTTGTGAATTGACATTCTCCACACAGACTATTCTGATGCTTTTTAAAAACTTTTCTTTTGAACGCAAGAGTAGCCATAACACATATGTTCAATATTGTCTTATCTTCAGACATAAAAAAGTGTAGGAGATATTTCTTTACCTGCTTGATAGTTTTGACTGAGACTTCCTGATTGGTTCTTAAATTAAATTAGTTATGGACGTGAACGTAAAATCATTGTTTCATTTTATGGCCTTGGTGCCCTGTCTTTTGGTCTTTGTGCCCTCAAAAAATTGACAACACAAAAGGCCAAGTGGTCTTGCCCCTAGAATAATGAAATTCCAGGCCTGCCAGGACCCGATAATATCAGTGATCAAGTGCTGAAATACTGTAACTTAAGGCTCCCAAATCTCATGCCAGACTCCTATTCATCAACTCTCGTCTGCTTTTAATATTATCCAGCCCTACCTCTTAGCAGAAACACTAACCTTTACAGAAGCACCCATCAGAACAGGCATATAGTGAAGTTCGCAGCTGATTCTGTTATTGTGAGTCTCTTAAATGATGATGAAGTTGAGCATGATGCTGTTGTGGATGACTTCATGAAATGGAACTTGTTGATTGTGGCACATTCTGACACTGTCTGTAAAAACGTCCAGTAGCGTATGTTCTTTCTCAGGAAACTTAAGTCTTTTAAGGTGTGCAAAATTTAATGAATCTTTTATTGAATTGGGTCTTACTTACTGCTGTGTACGGCAAGCTCAGCTCCAAGACATCTACCTTGAGTGGATGGAAAACAAGGCACGAATGATTTTGAATTATTCTGACCACCCACTGTACCTTTTTCCACCTGGCTGCCATTTTATAATGCCCTGCTGTAGAACTCAGCGTGCAAAGGTCTCTTTTGTCCCTGTTGAAGTGAAAAAGCTCAACACAATGAAATAGGGGAAGATTCTATTCGATTCAATGTTGTTTTCTTTATTTTCCCTATTGACTGTATACTTTTCTTTTATGTAGAAACTTTGTTACTTGTATGTCTGTCTCTTATCTGCTGCAAATCGGTTTCCTTTGGGACATAATGAACCAAAGTGAACTGATATGTGGTGACTTAGCCAAGGAAAAGTGCTGCAGAAGTGGGCGGGGCCTATGTCAGAAAACCCAGCTCTATTCAGGGGATATGTGGCTATAATGTTTATGAATGTGTCACTTAAAATGTGAAAATTACAGGCAATGGCGCGTTTTCATCCGTTTTAGCCACCTAGTAGGGTACACATGCATTTTTCAGTGTGGAAGATCTGTGTCCTATTCTGTCATGAGCACCTTCAAGATTTGGGCCCCTACATTATACCAACCGAATTTCATAAGAATTGGTTCAGCTGTTCAAGAGATATAATCTTACCATATTTGAAGTGCCCCCTAGTCGCCAAATTCAGCTCATAGCATTGCAGTCTCATATCAACCAAGAATCTCAAATTTGGTGTTAGTACCGACATATGCAACAGTTTCCATTTTTATAACTAACTACAGAAATGTGTTTTTCAACAGAATAAAATTCTTTTGATAATTCTAGTTCAGGTCAAGGAGAAGAGTGCATTTCGCACAGATTGGGTGAAATCCCAAGGACGAGTTTGAAAAAGTAGGTTTTCCCGTTTTCGCGTTTTTTTGAAAAATCTGTCTGGCGGAATTGGCCGTGGACATACTGTATGTAGTGTTTTGCATCTGAGGTATGCACTGGGGTCTGGACCAACCTTCCAAATTGAACAGAAAAACATTTTACAAAATGAAAGCTTTGACTGGTTGTGAAACTACAAAATCATTACACACTAATCGATCCCATCACTGCCGCAACACTGCCAAAGTGTGACTGAAGACTGAATACATCAAAGCAGCAAAGAGGAGATGTCTCTTCTGTATCAGTTTCTCCAAACATTCCTCACCATGATCAATAAAAGTGAAAAAGTAAAATTGGTATTTTCAACATTTTAACAATTGCAGTTGGTGCAGATTCTACCAATTATTTTGTTTTCCATAAAATCAGCTCCTAATTTTTCCAATTTGTTAGTAGAACAGTGATCACTCGATAGTGATGCTTAAGTTTGAGTTGAGATACCACGAATAAAATTGTGAGTGCAAAGGAGCAGATTACGCCTTTTACAAAGTTTTTTTTATTTACATATCAGTCCCAGCCGGAACTACATTCCAGACCTGGCTGCTCGGCGGAGTGATTTCAAAAGCACATGTTTAGTGCAGCTCTTTCAACAACAACAAAACCTACGGCACTGCCTGAGGTGCGCACTTTGTCACTCCACCCAGCGGTTTACTGAAGAAAGTAGTTATTTGTAGTATTTGCTTCATGTGTCGTAATGTTACATAATTATATGTTATTACTTCATAGTGTGCTGAATGTGCAGATCACAACTTTGGAGTTGTTGGATTGTGTATTTGATTAGTTTTGAGGGAAAACTGGAAAAATACCATTAGGCTCCGTAGGAGCTCGCGTCTCTACCATTAAGACTATAGGGATTATGGCAATGGCCTTTTTGGCAGACAACATAACATTGATACATTCCACTGCATGTCACCCTGACCTGCTTATTTCCTTGGAAATTGTCTTCCTGTTATTGAGCTTCCACTCTCTTCCACATAATGTAACAAAATCTTTCTACTGCTGATTAATTAGTAAAGTAATCAATTTACCTAATCAGTTAGTACTGATGACTGACTACTATTGCATGTCTTCTATTTAACACAAAAGCATTCAATGCTGGCAAGAGCTGATGCTCAAAATTAATCTTAAGTGTTTTTGATAGTAAATTGCATCCTTGCATCCTTTTCAACCTGCAGTCTGCCATCATCTTCTAGTCTGTTTCCACTCTGTAATGGCCTAGTTTTTGAGGATACTGCAGTTGTCATGTTGCATTTACTGTGTGGCTGTGTATGTGTGTCTGAATGTGAATGTGTATGTGTTAGACCCAGATGTTGTTGCTGGCTCATTCCCTGTGAGCTGGCATCAAAATGGGCACAGAGGGATGTAAAGTTGGAGAGAGAGGGTAGGATGCAGACGGGTGATACAGGAATTAGTGGGTAGGGGGTTTGAGGAAAGGCAGATGTGGATTTATGCCAACTGTTCAAAGCTAGAGAGGACAACTAGTCTGGTAGGATTAAAATTAGTTGTGGTAGCATTGCTGATGTTTTATTAATTTGTCACACATTCATTATTTAAAAAGACTATGCTTAACTGGGTCTATTGAAGAATCAGAATGATGAAAATTTTAACCATAACTAATTCTCTGTTGTGTGAGCAGCCATGATTTGTTTGTCTTTATTTCTACTTTCCCATGTCGTGTTTTGCACACTGTTTTTGTAAGAAACCTGCATTTTGTGATCTGCTCCTGTATTAATTTGCTGCTGATCCAAAACAGCACATTATCCATGTCTACCTGCTGATAAATTCAGTGTAATTTACATTTCATAATACAAGTCTTTCAGTACATTAGACGTGTTGCGAATCAGAATCAGGTTTGCAACTCGGATTTCACATATGAGATATATATGCTTGCCAACTCTCCTGATTTCACGTGGGAGACTCATGATTTTTAACCCCATCTCCCACAATTTTCTAACCTGACTCTCGCCAGATCATTGTAGTTCCGCCACGCTCCACCAGAGGCGTTTCGCTGAGCTTCACACAAAGA
>JBCAUF010000096.1:1366528-1376815 GCA_038406115.1 Haemulon aurolineatum
TTGCAGCGCTCCGCCGACCTGGGATGCAGTATGTTATGAGTGAAATTTGAATTTTGGGTGAACTATCACTTTAAGAACCATTGTTTGCTTCCATGTGACACACAGATATGAGTAACCGGACCAAAAAAAAGCTGAACACAAAAGTTTGAATCAGTCCGAAGAGTAGGCCAATACAGCAGGTCAGTAAAAGTGTTGAGTGGCAACTGCCCCAATCAACTGTAGCCTAGTTGCCACGGCAGGTCCTTAAAATCCGCGGCAGATCATGAAAGCCATGGCAAATGCCACAGCAAACAGCGACAGCTGCCGTGGCACCAGAGCTTTCCACCGAAAGTGCCACTGCTACTTCCTCCAACAGTGGCATATGCCCCGGCATCTCCCGCAAACAGTGGCACAAGCAGTGGCATTCCCCCAAACAGTGGCATGTGCTGCGGCATCTCTGCTGGCATCTGGGAGTGCCACCAGAGATGCCGCAGCTAGGTGCTGCTGCCACGATTTGCACTTGCCCTTACTCTCTGTGGCGCAGCGCTATCAATCCATAGCATAATAGATTGTTGAGGGAGCTGTTGCTAAATTGCGTCAAGCTCAACAGAGCAGATTGCACCAGACAGGAAATCCAACACAGACTCAACATTTTCCGGTGGCCTGGCTGCCAAACTGGTGTTTGCTGATGGTCGCTGTTTGTGCGCTAAGGCTAATTGTGTGTTCAAGTTGTACAGGAATGTCAGGATTTCTGAACAACAGCGAGATGGCGAATGGTTTGTGCAGGCGCTCCATGTGTAGAGGTTATAATTGGCCCGGGTTCGAACCCCAGTCGAGGTTTGCATAAAAGTGACAGAGGTTCTAGGCTCATTCTGAAAGGGACCAAAACTGGTGAGAATAAAGCTTGTGAGATCTCTTTATGTGACAGTGATTTTGTGCAAAGACCTTCATGAACAAGTTATGTACACCCCATAGACCTATTCTAACTTGAGAGGTGTATTGTGTCCCCTTTAAGGAAGTAATTGTTAATGTCACCGTATTTCTGTTTGCTGTGAGCCAGGGCTATGACAAACCCAACATAAAGGTAGGCAGTACTAGGGTTGTCACGATGCCAAAATTTCAGTAGTCGATACCAATACCAGTAAACTTCTAATTTTCTAAAAGTAGTTGGAGCGGCGCGAGGTCCAGCCGCGTTCATATAAACGGACCATGAGCTCGACTGAAGCCGCACTGAGCATGTTCAGACTCACGCACGTCATTCCGTCTGGACTCAACACGCCCCGACAACGGCAAAGTTGCATTTCCGGTACTAACGATACCAAAAAACGCTGGTATTGACGTATGTTTTCCGTGTTGGTATCGAATTGGTACCGAAGTATCGATTCTTGTGACAACCCTAGGCAGTACAAGTCATATTCATTTGATAAGGCTCTGACACGGTAAAAAGCTGTTAGCATCCAAGCTGCTCATGCTGTCCAGTCAAAGCACACACCTGTTTAATCAATCTGAGAAGAACTACATATTCCAGACAACAAACATGCACAGAAAAATAAACTGTCAAAATCAAATTAGATCGAAATTCTTCTTGAGTCTCAAATTGTTAACTAATATTATGCAAACATTTTCACCTCATTTGACTCGCGGACTAATATTAAGTCCTCATCACCCCTTTACCTTTGGATCAGTGGTATAGTCTGAAACCATCAGCATCACCCCCATCAGCACACAGTCAGATTGCTCCATGGTGCTACTCTTGATTGAAAAGTCCACAGGGCAAAGTTCATTTCCAAACAACAAACATGCACAGAAAGATTTATATTAAATGATAAACTGTCACAATCATAAATTAAGTAAATTCTCCATGAGTCTCAAAATGTTAACTAATATTATGCAAACATTTTCACCTCATTTGACTCTTACACTGAGCAACATTGCGTCCTCATCGCCCCTTCACCTGTGGATCAGTGGTATAGTGTGAAACAATCAGCATCATCCACAGTGCAACTTAAAGACTCTTTTCCGGCGCAGTTAACAAAGTTCATCGGTTTACTTGAATGACTGTCTGCTTTTGTTTCAGCTTTACCTTCAGATGTCCACAAAGTAACTGCTGGTGAAGCGGAGCAGCAGGAGAAGAGCTCCAGTCTGGACCAGAAGGATCCGCCAGAGCCCCCACACATTAAAGAAGAACAGGAGGAACTCTGGACCAATCAGGAGGTTGAACAGCTTCAAGATATCACAGAGTTCACATTCACTCCTGTCGCTGTGAAGAGTGAAGAAGATGAAGAGAAACCTCAGTCCTCACAGCTTCATCAAACACAGACTGAAGAGATGAAAACAGAAGGTGATGGAGAGGACTGTGGAGGACCAGAACCAGACAGGAACTTTAATCTAGATGCACATTTAATACCTGATACTGACGACTTTCTTGAACCTGAGACTGAGACTGATGACAGTGATGACTGGAAGGGGACCAGAGAACCTCAAACAAGTTTAAATTCTATAAAAAATGTCAACAGCCCTTTAAATGATGTGAGATGTAGAAGCGATGAGAAACCATTCAGTTGCTCAGTTTGTGACATAAGATTCACTTGGTCGTTTGAGCTTAAAGGCCATAAGTGTGTTGGTGAGTCCTCACAACTTGGTGAACTCTGGACTAATCAGAAGGGAGAACAGCTTCAAAATATGACTAAGTCTACATTTACTCCTGTCCCTGTGAAGAGTCAAGTGGATGATGATGAAGAGAAACCCCAGTCCTCACAGCTTCATCAAAGACCAACTGAACAGATGGAAACAGAAGATGATGAAGAGGACTGTGGAGGACCAGAACCAGACAGGAACTCAGATGCAGAAAGACATTTAACACCTGATGCGGACGACAAGACTGAAGACTGTTCTGAACCTAGTGTAGATCAAGGTAAGAAGACCAAAGAGCCTCAGTCAGGTTTGAACTCGCGTAAAAATAATGAAGTCCCCGTAAGTGAGGTAAGATGCAATACTGACAAGAAACCATTCGAGTGTTCAGTTTGTCGTAGAGGATTTTCTTGGAGGGGAAGATTGAAATACCACATGAGAGCCCACACAGGAGAGAAACCGTTCAGCTGCTCAGTTTGCAACAAATGTTTCTCACTGAATGCAAATTTAAAGCGACACATGACAACCCACACAGGAGAGAAACCTTTCACCTGCTCAATTTGTAGGAAAGGTTTCTCATGGAATACACATCTTGAGCGTCACATGAGAACCCACACAGGAGAGAAACCTTTTAGCTGCTCAGTTTGCAACAAACGTTTTTCAGACAATGCAGATTTAAGGTCACACATGAGAACCCACACAGGAGAGAAACCTTTTAGCTGCTCAGTTTGCAACAAACATTTTTCACAGAAGTCATATTTAAAGCCACACATGAGAACCCACACAGGAGAGAAACCTTATGGCTGCTCAGTTTGCAATAAAAGATTTGCACATAATGCACATTTAAAGTCACACATGAGAACCCACACAGGAGAGAGACCTTACAGCTGCTTAGTTTGCAATAAAAGTTTGTCACGAAGGGCACTTTTAAAGTCACACATGAGAACCCACACAGGAGGTGCCACACAGGACAGAAGCCTTACACCGACTCAGTTTTTGACAAAAGATTCACTTGGTCTTATTAACTCAAAAAACACACTTCATGAATTGAAGCACCACACTTGTGTGAACTGGACCAATCGGGAGGGAGAACAGCTTCAAGATATCACAGAGTTCACATTCACTCCTGTCCCTATGAAGAGTGAAGAAGATGAAGAGAAACCTCAGTCCTCACAGCTTCATCAAACACAGACTGAAGAGATGAAAATAGAAGATAATGATGAAGACTGTGGAGGACCAGAACCAGACAGGAACGTCTTTTTTCCTGAACCTGATGACAGTGATGACTCAATGAGAAATAAAGACGACCCTTTAAATAATGTGAGGTGTCGAAAACTTGGTGAACTCTGGACGAATCAGGAGGGAGAATGGCTTCAAAATATGACAAAATCTACATTTACTCCTGTCCGTGTGAAGAGTGAAGAGGATGATGGTGAAGAGAAACCTCAGTCTTCACAGCTTTATCACAGACCAACTGAAAAAATGAAAACTGAAGATGATAGAGAGGACTGTGGAGGACCAGAACCTGACAGGAACTCAGATCCAGAAAGACATTTAACACCTGACACTGACCACAAGACTGAAGACTGTTCTGAACCTGGTGTAGATCAATTGAAGGAGACCAAAGAGCCAAAAAATAATGAAGTCCCCGTAAGTGATGTAAGATGCAAAACTGACAAGAAACCATTCAAGTGTTCAGTTTGTGGTAAAGGATTCTCTTTGAGGAAAAACTTAACACTACACATGAGAATCCACACAGGAGAGAAACCTTTTAGCTGCTCAGTTTGCAAAAAATGTTTCTCACTAAATACACATTTAAAGCGACACATGAGAACCCACACAGGAGAGAAACCTTTTCGCTGCTCAGTTTGTAATAGATGTTTTTCAGAAGGTTTAAAACGGCACATGAGAACCCACACAGGAGAGAAACCTTTCACCTGCTCAGTTTGCAACAAACGTTTTTCACGAAAAGCAGACGTAAGGTTACACATGAGAACCCACACAGGAGAGACACCTTTTAGCTGTCCAGTTTGTAGGAAAGGTTTTTCACAAAATGGACACTTAAAGTCACACATGAGAACCCACACAGGAGAAAAACCTTTCAGCTGCTCAGTTTGCAACACAGGTTTTTCACGAAAAGCAATCCTAAGGTCACACATGAGAACCCACACAGGAGGATCCGCAAGGGACAGAAACCTTACACCAGGTCAGTTTTTGGCAAAAGATTCACTTGGTCTTATCAGCTCAAAAAATACTAGTGTGGTGCTTCATGAATCGAAGCACAACACTTGTGTGAACTGGACCAGTCAGGAGGGAGATCAGCTTCAAGATATCACAGAGTTCACATTCACTCCTGTCGCTGTGAAGAGTGAAGAAGATGAAGAGAAACCTCAGTCCTCACAGCTTCATCAAACACAGACTGAAGGGATGAAAATAGAAGATGATGGGGAGGACTGTGGAAGACCAGAAGCAGACAGGAACTTTAATCTAGATGCACATTTAACACCTGATACTGACGACTTTCCTGAAGACTGTTCTGCACCTGGTGTAGCTCAATTGAAGGAGACCAAAGAGCCTCAGTCAGGTTTAAACTTGCAGAAAATTAATGAAGTCCCCGTAAGTGATGTATTATGTAAAACTGACGAAAAACCATTTAAGTGTTCAGTTTGTTGTAAAGGGCTCTCTTCGAGGAAAAGCTTTACATACCACATGAGAACCCACACAGGAGAGAAACCTTACAGCTGCTCAGTTTGCAACAAATGTTTCTCAGGAAATACAACTTTAAAGCGACACATGAGAACCCACACAGGAGAGAAACCTTTTTACTGCTCAGTTTGCAATAGATGTTTTTCAGGAGGTTTAAAACGACACATGAGAACCCACACAGGAGACAAACCTTTCAGCTGCTCAGTTTGCAACAAAGGTTTTTCACGACAGGCACATTTAAAGTCACACTTGAGAATCCACACAGGAGAGACACCTTTTACCTGCTCAATTTGTAGGAAAGGTTTTTCACAAAATGGACAATTAAAGTCACACATGAGAACCCACACAGGAGAGAAACCTTTCAGCTGCTCAGTTTGCAAAAAATGTTTTTCACGAAAGGCACATTTAAAGTCACACATGAGAACCCACACAGGAGAGAAACCTTTTAACTGATCAGTTTGCAACAAAACTTTTTCACGAAAAGCAGATGTAGGGTCACATATGAGAACCCACACAGGAGAGAAACCTTTCAGCTCAGCTCAGTTTGTGACAAAAGCTAGATCCCAATTCACTAATTTTCTCTTCCTCGATTCCTCGCTCCTCCGTCCTCCGCTTGTGACCTAGAAATCGATCTAAGCTCGCCATCTTGAAGGACCTCCCAATTCCTTAAATGCAGCTGGAGGACGGAGATCCGAGGACCGAGGAGGCTCGATCAATGATCGAGGATACACAGGTGTCTCCTATGCGGAAGTGTTTTCAGATGAAACGAGTAGAAAGAGGCGTGCCTCAAAGCTGGACCACGGAGGGAGGAGGACTTCATCATTGTTTCTTATGTATTAATAGATGTTATTTTAATTAAGACGATCAAATGCGTGATCAAACGTTATATTCTTTGATGTCTGTCTGTGCAGCGCTGTTGATGTTTCACCATGATATTAATTATGTCATTATTATGACCTGATGTGTGCAATGAGGAAGAGAGAGATCAAGAAAGAGAGTATTAATAGTCTAAATAAATATATAACCTGCTTTCTGTTAGACAGACATGAGTGTGTCTGTGTATAGGTCCATATATTATCATTCAATGTCAGGAATATGTTTGAAGCGATGTTCAAAGACATTTTAAGATCGGGTCAAACTTTTTATCACTTTATGCCACGTTGTGAATTGATTAATATTAAATATATAAGTTATCATAAACACTGTTCTGCTCATCTAACAGAAATCATAAATACAGAGGCAGGCTGGAAACATTCAGCCGTGACACACATCACATTTTATTGATGATGCTTCACAATGACAGCTCTCAGGAAAGGATGTCTCATTTTGTTAAATGCTGCTGCCTCAACTCCTCTCTCCTCGAGTGTCTTCCTTGTTTCCTCCGCTTGCATCTTGCGAGAGAGGAGTGTGAAATTAGTGATTTGGGATCTACCTAAAAGATTCACTTGGTCTTATCAACTCAAAAAACACAAATGTGGTGCTTCATGAACTCTGGAACAGTCAGGAGGGAGAGCAGCTTCACTGGCTGGAAGAGGCTGATATCACCAAGTTTCTGTCCATCCCTGTCACTGAGAGGAGTGATGATGGTGAAGAGAGATCTCAGTCTTCTCAGCTTCAATAAAGACAAACTGAATAAAGAGACGCTGATGAAGAGGACTGTCGAGGACCAGAACTAGCCAGGAACTCAGATCCTGAATATTTCAGTCAAATAGATTGACATTTAGGTTGATAGCTTAGTTGGTTGACAGGAGACTGTAAGATGTCTTAAAATGAATGCATTAATGAATTATTGCTGGTTGATTCAAATTAAACTGTGGATCATTTATCTGAATTGTCGGTTGTTTTGTGTCCTAGTTTTTGTCTTGTATGATCCATCCTCTTCAATGTCCAAGGAGGGTGTTTACCCCTCACGACCAGTAAGCCACTGCAGCAGGAGAGCCACATAGGGCCTGATTCGCACTAACAGATCACACACACACACCATTGGTTTGCGTGTTGGAGGTGATCTGCGAAGATTGCTCGCGCAAATGACAACAGGAGCCAATGTGGTGGAGCCCGTCCTACTTAAATGAGGTTTTTGCATGTGCTAGGTTTCACCACAGAGAATGTTGACAATGATCTTGAATTAATTACTTCAGCAACAGTAAAATCAGACTGCAGCACTTATGGACAGATTACAGTCAGTGTGATGCGTGTGCGCTCAGTTGGGACACTCGTGCCATCGTTAAGCACACCGGGCAGCCAGTCAGCGGGAGAGACGAACGCGTGATATGCACTGGTGGACAACAGCATAACCTGTGAAAACAGAGAAACCGCTTTGACAAAAAGATGTCAAAAACTGTAGACGCGAGCAGAAAAGAGTCGTTCTCTCTGTCGCCTCCTTGTGACAACAACCGCAGCGCTTTGTGCGCAAAGCTGTGCCAGTTAATACTTGCCTTTCAAACATGGTAAATAAAGACACAGCAACAGTTATTGGATGGATACGGAAGCTGAGAGCAGATACACCTACCTACCATCTCGTCATGACAAAGTCAGTTTTCTCGTGATAACTACTTATTATTTCGTCATCTCGTCATAACAAATTCCGTTTTCTCGTGATAACGGATTAATTTATTTCATTATCTCATCATAACAAAGTCCGTTTTCTCGTGATAACGAATTAATTTATTTCCAGCAAGTTACACTTTCTCACTCAGAGATGCCACCAGAGAATCCGCGGCACATGCCACGGTTTGGGGTAGATGCCACTGCTTGGGGGAGATGCCACGGCACATGCCACGGTTTGGGGGAGATGCCACGGCAGCTGCCGCTGTTTGCTGTGGCATTTGCCATGGCTTTCATGACCCGATTGGGGCAGTTGCCACTCAACACTTTTACTGACCTGCTGTTTGTAATCACTGTATCTGAAATCAGACAGACACGCGTTTCAGCCTCGTTCTATATCTACTTTTTTGTCATCACACATTTCTTTCTCTGTATTATACGACCGAGTATTAGGGCCACATAGAGAAAAGAAAATTTACAGACTGCAAGAATAAAGTCATTCTTCGCAGGATTTGAACCGGGGTCCCTGTAGTGAGGACAATAACCTCTGGTAATGAGGTGTGTATGTTAGCCACTACACCACTGAGCAGGACATTAGCAGGGTACCTCCAGAGGCCCAACACCTTATATTAAACTGAAGACTTGCAGCATAACACCTGCATTGATGGATTTCATCGCCATATAATGTGGATGGAGGCATTTACAATATGTCAAATTCTGTTACTTTCTCCCAAGAAGTGTATAGGCCTACTCTTCGTACTGACTCACCCAACTGGGTGTCAAACTTTATTAAACTTTTGCGTTCAGCTTTGTTTTGGTCCGGTAACTCCGGTGGTATCACTTCAAAACATGTCCGTGTGTCATAGAACCAAACAATGGTTCTTAATGATAGTTCCTATTGTAACACAATTAATTCGTTATCACGAGAAAACGGACTTTGTTATGACAAGATAACGAAATAAATTAATCAGTTTTCACAAGAAAACGGAATTTGTTATGACGAGATGACGAAATAATATGACGAGAAAACGGACTTTGTTATGACGAGATAACAAAATAATAAGTAGTTATCACGAGATAACGGTAATAAAAAAAAGATATGAAGGTGTATCCGCTCTCGGCTTCCGTAGATGGATGTTGTGCAGAGATAAATTGATGTTTCCGAGGTCAAGAATGACCTTTTCATCTCGATGCGTATATTTGGTTTTGTGTTGCATGGAAGAAAAAATGTGTCTTTTGTGCGTTACATTCGTAGTTTTAGTTATATCAAGTAGGTCAATCAGGAGTTTTGTTATGATTCTAATTCATATTGATACTTGATAGACACAAGTTCATATCTTAAAAGGCATATTTTGTTAGATTTGAGAGTTTTGCAGGTTTCTTGTGTCTTCTTTAATGGGATGAGGTTGAAAGTTGTGATTCAGTGTTTAGCCAAGGTCAAAGGCCGTGACCAAAGCTTTTCTTTGATAAGAACATGTGATTATGCTTGGATGAAAATGGAGAGTGAGAGAAAATTATTTGATTTCCACAAATCTTGTTTTTTTAATTGTGCGTGTGTCTGTGTGTCCTCAGTGAAGTGTATCAGTCACTGCAGTTGCTTCCAGCTGTAGCAGTGAATTCAGTTTCTGTACTGTTGATTTCATGATAACTCTGTCAGTGGCAAAAACCTGCATCTTTAGCCTGGACTCCACTGATGGTCAGAGCAAAGTCAGAGTTTGATCCGCTGCCTGTAAAACGACCTGGAATCCCTGATTGTCACGTGCTTGCATAATAAATGAGCAGTTTAGGAGGTTCTCCATCTCTCTGTTGTGATCAGGCCAAAAGATGGTAGGTGCTCCAAACATACAAGAGATTATTAAGATCTGAGAAACAGCCAGACTCCCACAAGATATAGAACAGTAGCCGAAAAGAGGAACTTTGATGCTCACACACAGTTTACACCAGAATAACAATGACACTCTTCCCTCACTGCATTCTTTATAATTCACGTAAAATCAGTCTTAGGTACAAATGATCACACCAAAATGTGTTTTGTGTAGCCTATTTGATGAGATTCATATTCATGTTTCTACTTCATGTAATTTACCTGTTTATGTGACTCCAGTATCTACATTGATTAAATTAACCGAATTCCAAAAAGCTAAAATAGGGGAAAAAAGCGATTTTGAGTTTTACAGGAAGTCAGTAAAGCTTCCGGTCGGAAAAAACGGAGGCGGAACTCTTGTCGGAATAACATCGAGAGAGATCGGACTGTATTCCGTGACGGACTCAGACTTTTCCGTTTGTTCGACACGTTTCACGTCTGAATTATCGACTGAGCGAGTTAATGAAGTGAGCGGAGCTGTTTCTGGAAAATGTCTAAAGTCCAAACTCTGAGAGCTTTTATCGAGCAGAGACTGACTGCAGCTGCTGAAGAGATATTTGGTG
>JBCAUF010000096.1:1617017-1629313 GCA_038406115.1 Haemulon aurolineatum
GGTGAATGAATGGGTCAAGCACGGGACATTCAACCCCGAGACCAAGGCATGTGTCTGGTACGGTAAACTAAAGTCAACGTTGACTATTTACTTCCAGACTTATTTCCAGGTGACTTATTTTGTTTAAAAAAAAAACGTCAGCAAAACCCATGGTTAGGTTTAAGGACGGATGATGGTTTGGGTTAAAAAGTTGAGAAATTTTTCTGGCAGAAATCCTTCTGCGAGGGCAAACCTCTGCTTATTCGCAAAAATCTGAGTGTATCTTCCCAAAAAGAAATGGCTTTGTTTGAAGTTATAATTATGCGTGAGATTTCCTGCAGATTTAATCTTGGGGTTATTGCAAAGATTAGGTTAATAAAGGACTTATTTTGTTACGTTTTTACTACTTGGATAAGGACTTGTAGATTTGTTGTGTCCATTTGTCTTCATTGTGCTTGAAAATAGTCACATTGTTACTGCAACAACTCCTAATAAGTCAACCCAAGAAAGTGCCCGTGGATCACTATGAAACTACTACATGCCAACACTACTCACCTGAATGCAAGCGGTGGCCAAACCAATGGAGCCGAGTCCAGTTGTTAAGTTAATTATTGTAATGACACATTGTGTACTCTAAAGGATGGGAGCAGCTAAGGTGATAAAATCAGTTAGTTGTTGCTGCAGTTTTAAAAAAAAAAATACTGCCACACTGGCGAGCTGACCTGTCCCTGCTGTCTGCACTCATTTTCCCACTCCATGCTGTTTCTGTCGCTGTGTCACATGTTGATGGTTCAGCTGGACAAATTGCCTGTCTCACTTGTTATGTGCTTTTATGGCAGTTAACATTTAATACATTTAATAGACAAACATTCTTTTGAACGATTTTCTTTTTGCTATTTATGAAACGTCTGTCGTTTTATTGCCCAGGCTTAACACAAGGTTTTCCCAGCTGTAATTAAAGTGCTTCTGTTGCCTCAAACCAACCACACATGGGACTCTGGTGTCAAAGTCAAAGCACTTTGTGTGTGTACACCCTCTGTTCACCGGACCGCCTCCCGATGACTTGCATGCTGTTCAAAAAGGCAGCACTTTCTATACTCAAAGAATTGTCACCACTGAGCACAAAACAGCCATTAAGTTTCCCTCAAAACATATTGAGGCAAAACAAATTAGATTCCTGCTGGCTGCATGTTTGGATTAAGTGTTCACTTCTGCCACTGATGGTTGTTTTAATCAGGATATGGAGCTCAGTCGTTGTACAGTAGTTCTTTATCCCTGTACTGAGTGGCTTTCTAAAATGCCGTAGCAGCATTCACCAGGGCCCTCGTTTATCAACACAGATTAGCTAAACGTGTGTGTGAAAGGTATGTGCAATCACTTTCAAGAGTTACATTGCGAACAAGTGTCTGAAAAGGACCAGAGAGAAAAGACAAGAAAAAAATCACTGTGGAGAGTTGCAACCCAAAACCAAAATTTCATCACAGCAAAGGGACAGCCATGACTGTCTCTCTCAAGGCCTAATAGAGATGGTAGGTAGAGATGATCTTTCTCTCGTCCTTATTTGATTTGATGAAGGTCGAGAGATAATCTTTTTTTTTCTCTCTCTCTCTGTGAAAAGAAAAGACCAGCAGGAATGATCTAATGACTGGTTATAATAAAAAAATATTCAAAAGCTTAAAGTAGTTTGGGCTAAATGTTGGTATTGATTGAAATGCACAGTATATGTAATCATAAATACCATAAAGATCTTGAAGCATTCGTGTTTTCGTAGTGGATATTTCATGTTGTGCAGGCAGGGTGTTTCCAGAGAACACACCAACGATTCGACTGAGAGCGACAAGTGGCTGCTCAGAGGATTTCGTTTTTTTAAGGCCTAGTTTATTGGACCTCTGCACCCAACACTGCCCTCAGGGAGGAGCTGCAGATGGATGTCTTATTGATTAATGTGGCTTTTTCTATATTCTGCTGTGCTAGGCTGAGAGAAAATCAAATGCTAATCAGTAATCACTACACCAGGCGACCGACTCATTGGTTCAAAGCGTCCTTTCCACATTGGCTGAGCTGGTTGCTCGCTGCCGTCCATGTGTTGCAGCAATGTCCCACTTGTTTACTATGATTTTTTTTTCTTTTTTGGCCAGTGTCTTCACATCAATCTTTGGCAAACGTCTTCACATCACCATTTTTTAAATTTCTGCCACGGCTCGGCGTGTAGATCAAACAGAATTTACTGCAGCTCCCACTTGTTGCCAAGCTTCATTTTCCATTTGTTTGTCAGGTTTTTTTTTTTTTTTTCCCCTCCGTCTGAGCCGTGTTCAGCAGAGGGGAGACATCAGTGACATTTCCTGCAGCATTTAAAGGGAGGGTTGTTACCATCTCTAATCAGCTGGGTGCATATCTTTATGTTAATGAAGGCTGTGCATGAGTGTGATGGCGGTTTAGAAAGTGTGATATTTACCAAGGATGATTACTTGCAGGTGTACTTTCGCACATTTGATAAAGTCTTCTGCTCAAATTGCACTGCTGTAAATGTTGGTTGTTAGGGAGATTGAACAACCATTTCTGTGCAACCTTGATTAATGAGGGCAATGATATCCTACATGTAATCAGCATGATTAGGAAGAGTTTTTGGTTCTAAATCTAACGTACACTGTCATGGTCTATGTTACAGGCCATTGCCATGTTATGATTTCATGATATGTCGATTGCACAATGATATCTATGTGGATGTCCTTGTGCATGAAATAAAAAATCCTCTGCTGTTGTGAAATGTTTATCAGCTTGTCGTGCTGTCCCTGGCCTGGGCGACAGTGTCAATAAAGTCTGCTCAAAATAGCTTCAGCCCACACTTTTCTCACCTGTGCTTCTTTAAAGTTTTGCAGTGGCTGAATAAAATGAAATGAACAGGAGTCTTCGGTTCAGCCTATCACAACGGCTGTCTTTGCTTTCATCCAGTTGTCATTTTGGTTTATCTCTCCATGCAGGAGAGGGCAACAGCGAGCAAGAAGTTACATAGTTCAGCTTTAAAGACTTAATTAGGAGTCAGGCGCGTTAAGACGACCATATCTGTGACACATGGGTGGATCAGTTGTGAAAGCTAATATGGGCATAATTGGACCAAAGTAATAAACTGAAGAAATATTCAAGATAAAAACATTTCATGAGGTGGTTTGTGGTCTTTGAGCATGCACCACAAATGAAATTCTGTTCATCTATATGTCGGGTGGAGGCAGAAATCTCAGATGTAGATATTTCAAAACCAGGGCAAATGAATGCGATGGATTCCCACACTTTGTCAGCACCAAGTCTCGTGGAAATGCAACAGTTCAGCCTTTGCCAGGCATCAAACTCACAACATGAAACAAAGAACATCTTTATATTCAAGCTACTGCAACAACCAACCAAAAACGAATCAAGTCACAAACACCTGAAACAATTACACCGTCAATAATAGATGGAAAAAAAGCCTTAAAATGGGACAAACAATATTCTGTATTTTATTGCTGAGTTTTGTGTATTTTATAGACCTAAATGGTGAATGGCATTGCAAATTAGCTTAGGCTATAAGTGCTATGGTATGTTAGATACTGTAGGTTCATGCTATGCAATATCCCCTAAACATGAAGTAAAAGATAGATAAAATGTATCTCAAGGTCAGCAGAACACATTAAAATAGGCGATTCTACCAACAAAAAATGTTCAAACAACAATCAATGGAAATGTAGGTCTGAGAACTGTAAAGAAAAAGAAAATCATGCCGTTTTAATTCACAGTTTGATCAGCTGCGGCTTCATTTACCACATTTTCATCCGCAAATACCTAAAGCTATGTGGAAAAGCTTAACATTGAAGCATTATGTCAGAATTTTTATACTGAATGTACAGGATACACCTTAAATTGGGTTTGACTTTGTTTCTGTCACAACAAATCAACTGTCTGTGCTGTCAGTGGGCAAATCAATAACACTGATGAAAAGAGGAACAAGAGGTAAAGAGCTGTTGTTTCAACTGACCTCAGAGGGGCAATTTCAGCAACCTCATAAGGTCACAGCTAATGATGGCCAATAATCGACATAACATGTCCCATTTTCACATTAGAAAGGGGCTACACTACAGGAATATGTCACAAAGGAAATGTAATAAAAATAATAGTAATTTTCAAGCTTCATTATTTTCATTTTATGCGTTAGAGCAGTATGTCAATTGTCATCGTGCTGCAGCTCCTTCATCATTGTGTTGATTGGTCACCTGAAGATCTTATTTTTACTGCCACTGAAAATCTGACAGCTGTGTTTTGCTGAGTTCTATTCCAATGCTGTTATCAGGCTTTGAACTTTACTCTTCCCTATGAACATAAGAAACATTTTTAAAGCGACAAGGACATCATTATTCAACACTGTGAGAGCTCTCTGCCTTCTGCTTGCAAACAATGCCGACATGCATAACATGATTTCCCTTGTTTGATCTCTCAATCAATTGCTAATGGCCTCAAATTACGAGTAAAAAAAGAAAAAATAGTTATGGTCTCATACCTGGAAGAAAGCAAAAAAAGCAAGGGGACAGTAAGGGATTGCAGGACGTGAACAGAAATACCAGTGACGCTAGGATTGTCTTTTAAAATACCTGCCCAAGGCTACAAGGGTGTGATCAGCTGTCTTTTCTTTTTCCAATCACTGACTGCTGTTCTTCAAATAACACTGACCAGATGAAGCTGAGAGCATCACTGCGCCTTCAAAAAACATAAACAAAAAGAGGTTGATACTAAAATTGTATGGAAAAATATGCAGAACCATTTTCATGTTTTCTCATAAAGCTCTCATATTCTTTACTCGTCTCTTTTTCCATGAAAGTAACAGAGAAGTATTCCAGCAAACCGTTCTTTAACTGCACAAACATGTTGTGAATTTGTTTTAGCTTGCTATGTATTACTACAGCTGTCAACACTGCGTCATCACAGGGCTGTGCAGCGAAGACAGAAATAAAAAGGAAAAGTTTGACATGATGTTAGATGCCCAAAAGATGTTTTGGTAAATGAAAGTGAGCCATAACTGAGATGATAGAGTGGTGAAGAGGACGGAGATGGATGTCCCATCATAGGTGATGTTAGGTTGTCAAGTGAAATAAAGTGTGTCCATGATGCACATCTCACTGATTGTTAATTTTACAATAACTCTAATATTTTGTTTTAAGCCCCTCTTTAACGGCTGAAAAACAGAGATAACATTGAGCAACATCATCTTGATACAGAATATTTAGAATATTACATATGAGCATGATTTTGAATTCACTCAACTCAAGTTTCAGACAAGAGATAAGTCTTAAAATGATGCATCACTTTTGGGTTGTCAGAGACTCCGGCTTTTTTTCTGTCAGTGAGGTTTTAAATAAATAAAAGTTGTTGGGGTGTTTTTTCAGAGGTTTACAGGGAGTCAAGACAAATTCACATAAAGATGCTCGTATAATGTAACTTTGGTTTCACCTTGAGTGAAACAAAAGGAGTTTGTTACAGTAATGTGTAGCTTCATTTCTGCATTTTTGCCTTCACAAAGTGTGCAAGCTTTGAAAGAAAAAAAGCACATTTGAAGGGGAAAAAATGGGCCATGTTGAAATGAAATAGCAGGGTAAACACAGGTGACACTAATTAAGGGCCTGTTCCATTTCAGAGTCAGCCAACATGCACAATAGCAGCATCCTGACTAACTCTTTTTGACCTGAATGGAACGAGACCTTAATTAGTATGATTGGAAACACCTGTGTTAGCACTACTATTTTATGTCAGAATTGCTGCTGTGAAAAATAGGTCCCCAAACAACAAGAAAGTGAAGTCCTTTCTGCAATATTTATTTCCCACTACCTGTACCTTACTGTTGTTTCATGTTTGTATGATGTCATGTTTGTTTGTAAAGTGTCTGTTATATGATAATAAAGTTTGTTGGGGGGGAAACAAAACAAAACAAAACAAGAAAGTAAAGTCAGTCTCAACAAAGTGTAAAGTTTTATTTTGTCATAGTTTTATTTTAGTTGGCTTTGGTTAACTTCAAACAAATTCTTAAATTATTTTCATTATGGTTTTATTATTTTGGAAAAAGGACAGTCAGCAGGCACTGACATCCTATAATTAAATAACTTGAAAACACATTTATATTGTAACGCTTGGTTACCTGGTCCAGCCCTCCATGTTCTTCCAGGTCACCTAATTCAAATGATCTGCTTGTCATCAAGCTCAGCAGAAGCCTGATAACGAGCCACTCATTTGAATCAGGTGTGTTGGAGCAGCGGGGCCCCCAGGACAATGCCCCGAGTCGGGATCCAAGTCACAACCTGCGATAACAAGGGCGAGTTGTGATCTTGTTGAGCTACCTGCCAAGTGAGAAACCACGGGTGGCTTCACACTGACACTCAGGCAATCACCAGGGTTGCATGGAAAGGCAGATTTTAAAATTGTATCAAAATTCAGTTGTCGAGACAAAATACCTTATCTAGAAAACACTGAGATGTCTGTAAGGTTGTTGCATAAGTGACAAACCCATTTTAAAGATGTATTTCCTATTAACCACAACAAGTTACATAAGGATAAGTTTGAAAATATTGTCAGAAATTCTGTTCATTTGCCAGACTAAATTTACCATGACATCAAGGTTTTTAATTTTTCTGGACTGTCTGTGGAGGACAGTCTGACAATGCAATGTAGCAATTTTGGTGTCAGTTGAACAAAAAATGTGGGAGGAGATCTGTTGGATTAACATTTTTCTTCCTAATTCTTGCCAGCTCAAAGCGTCTGAGCGTTTCTGCTCTACTGGGCCTACGTTTTGGTAAAAGTTTCAAAGTCATAGCATGTACGGCTGATTTGTTATGAATTTTCATGCATGGGAAGGCAGATTTCCTGATAGAAAGAAGAAGAAGAAGAGCCTTTTCTGAAAAATAGTGATGTAACACAATCAAAAAAATAACTTTTTCTTGTATTGTTATATAGCATACATTGTTGAATAGAGCTGTGGAGATAAATAGGGATGTGATTAAATGGTTGGAATGCATTCATGTAAAGCTGTGGTCTGAATATTCAGTCAATGTTGTGCAAAGCTCTGAGTTTAAAAGCCTGCAAGCAGCCCCCTGGAGACCGAGTTGCCTTTTCACCTCACCAGCTAACCAAACTGCGCAACTGACATTTCAGATCTCAGAGCACTGTATTTCAAGAGGAAAAACACACGCACACACACACTAAGTTTGTCTGTTTTTGTCCTCAGCTCTGTTTAACTTAATTCCTGTGGGTCTGAGAGTCGTGGCCATCCAATCAGTCAAGACTGGCCTCTACATCGCCATGAACGGAGAGGGTCACCTCTACTCATCGGTGAGCATGCACACACACACACACACACACACACACACACACTTGCACTTAAAAACTGCAAAATAAAACAGGAGAAAGGCTAAAATAGGAGGATTTGCAATAGAGAGACGCACGTAACAGTCTGGAAGACATGATTGGAGAGAGCGAAGAAGGAGGTGGTGAAGAGTCAGTGGAGGGGAAGTGAGGTAGAGGAGGAGCGGTCTACTGCTGGGAGATCTGCTCGAGTGGAATATGAATTATTTGCATGCTGACTCTTCAGAGAGGGTTCACACTCTTCCACTGACGTCTCTTCTCTCTGACATCATCCCTCTTTCCTCCCTTTCCTTTTTTTTGGGGCTGGAGATGAGAGGAGGTGGTGGAGGTGATGGGACGAGAAGAGAGGGAAGGAGAGGATAGGAGCGGATGAGAGGAGGCACATGATAGGGCGAGGTAAAAAGGGGGATAAAGGTGAGGCCAGGACAAATCATGAAAAAAAAGGAGGAGAGGGGAGAAGGAAGGACTTGTGTGGGAGGCAAATGAAAGGAGGTGAGGAAGAAAGAGGACAATGAGAGGAAAATGGTCGAGAGAAGAAAAAAGATGAAGAGGAAGGAAGAAAAGGTTGCAGACAGAAGTAGGGAGGAGGGAGAGGAGCGCGGAAAATGTGGTAGACAGAGGAAGGACAGAGGAGGGGAGAAAAGGTTATAGACAGAAGAGAAGAAGAAACCAGACAGGAAGGAGGACAAAAAAATGTCGACAGAGGAGGAAAAAGATGGGCGTGAAAGAAAGAAAGGGTTGTAGACAGTGGACAAAAAGGTGGAGAGACAGGAGGAAAAACGTCGAGAGAGGAGGAGTAATAGGTTCTAGTCCGAAGCTGAGAAAAGATGGAGCTGAATGAAGGAAATGGTCGTGGACAGAGGAGGAAATAATGGCGAAGGAAGGAGGGAAAAATGTTAGACAAAGGGATGAGACGGGGAAGAGAGAGGAGTAATCGGGAGGAGAAAGAAAGAAGATCTGTGCTGCTCTGCTGGGCTTTCTCAGCCTGTCGCTGAAAGTCACAGATGCATGAGGGCTTCCTGTAAATAATTGAAGAGGGGGAGTCCCCCCCTACACATACACACACACTCGCACACACACACTCACGCACATACAGAGCAGAAATCCCCTCTAAAGCTGCAGAGAGGCAAAGTGAGGATGTTTGATCATGTTCCAGCTCTGTGACCGATGTGCAGGCAGCTACATGATGGCCAATATATAAATTACATACAGCAGGTCTGATTTATCATGATGTCAGCGCTGCTTGATGTTTAATTGGCCGGTACAGAGGTCCCGACAGGTTTGTTTTGTTGTAGTGCGTGGTGCAAGGATGGTGCCACTGTGCCTGAAGAGACACTCATTAAACGTTACGAGGGTGCTATCACAGCTCCGGTTTGTTTTCTCCTCGTCCGAGCGGCTTACCTTTATGTATCCGTGTAATTGGTCGGTTTCGGGTTCGTGCCGACTGTTTATTGGACGCAGTCGGGATCGTCTGTCATTCTGCCGGGCTAGTTTTTCGTGAACGTGTCAGGAAGTCGATACAAATCAGATCCTAGTTCCCGCAGCTTCAACGAAACACGGTTGCACTTGTCAGCGGCCTTTTGCTGTAATACGTTTAAGATAGTCCGTGCTGCATTTTGGCCTTGGAAGATTTTCACACAACAATATGTTGAGCAGCAGATGTCAAACATGTCTCCTTGTAGGTATATCCTCCCTTTTTTTTCCTTCGAGTAGATATGGATGAGGATGCATGCATTTAATGACCCCTGAAGCATTGAAGAAGTGAGCTGAGTAACAAACGCGTGTGAGCACAAGCATCTTCACACTCCTGGTATAAGCACACATGAGTGGGAACATTTTAAGCACACTGTGACTGCACCGTAATCATTATAATCAGAACATGATGTGCTGAATACTGAACACAGTGTGCACGAGAAGGTGTTTGTTGGGCAAATTATGAAATTGATGACGATATATTTAATTGCTTGTAATAGGCTATATATATTTTTTGGTGTACTCTGTTTTTGTTTCAGTGTGTCTGAAGGATGAACACAGTCACGCAGGGGTTGTGTCACGAATGAATCAAAGAAACATTACAGCTCACGCTATGTGTTCAGGTTACATTTCAAAATGTTGATTTTGTGATCACCGTGACTGAGATCTCTCTGAAGGGATATTAACAAGGTGAATCTTACCAAAATATGACACATTATGATCTGTGAGTGTAGGATGTACCTTTTTTTTTTTCTTTTTTTTTTTTAGATGACCTGATGATACAATTTAGCAGTTAATTAAAAATCACAGTACGACCTCAACTGATGAGCAGTTTCATTATCGATTAATCCGCCGCTTATTTTCAGAATTAATCATTTGTCAGTGAAATTTTAATCAGATTTTCCAGAGCCCAAAGTGACATTTTCAAGATGCTTCTTTTGCCCAACCAGCAGTCCAAAACCCAAAGAGTCTTCATATACTGTCGTGAATGAAAGAGAAAAGCAGCAGCTTGAGACATGAGACCCAGCAAATGTTTTACTTTTTTATTGATATTAATTTTCTGTCAGACAACTAGACTCATCGATTAAGCGACTGATCTTCTCACAAAAATTAGACTTTAGAACAGTCTCTGTGTAACCACATTTGAGGTCGAGCTTGTTTCTAAAGGTATGCTGCTCTGCCCTTAATGAGATTCTTTATCCTCTTATTGCAAATTGTTAATGATATGCTGCAAACTTAGTTATACATGGTATAACTATCTTATTAATCCCAGATCCTAAGCATCTGGCACTGTGTGGTTGTGCGTGTACGCATTGCGTGTGTGCGCGCCCGTGCGTGTTTTTCGGGCGTGCACGCGTGCAACTAACAGATGGCACAGTGTGCAATGAGCTGCAATGTGATAATTATGGAGCATGCTGGGGAAAGTGGGAAAAAAAAAGTGCTGATGAGTTTGGGACTGTGTGTGTTTATGTGTGAATGAGGCTTCGGAGTGACGGGAGTGTGTTCCTGCGCAGAAGTGTGTGTAATATGCATGATGTGTATGAGTGCGTGGGTGTATCAGGGTGTTAGGAAAGGTGTAGGTGTCAGGATGTCAGCTGAGAGGTGAAAGAGGAAGACGAGTTTTTCTGTAAAATAATTGCACATTTCCTGTAACATACCACAATTAACTGCTACACTTATTACTACATTCTCCTACTACAGTTATATGAATAAAGTGAGAAAGATAAGAGACAACTGTAATGTTAGGGATAAAAGAAACTGTTTCAGTCTCAGTGTGGTCGGCCTTGAGATGTATCTAGATCATGACTGCGGCTCGTGTACAGCAGTGCCCCCCTAAAATCTGCTTGTTTTTGAAATCTGAATTGTGCTGACTGTCCACCAGCCAAGATTAGAAATGGAAATGTATTCCTCCATGCCAGCTCCTGTGAGTCAGACTGTTAGAGCCCCAGTCTGTCTGCTGGAGAGGTCCTGTGAGCCCGAACACCACATCAATCCAAGTCCAGCCTCCATCCGTCTTTCTTGTTGCTCCTCTTTTAGTTCAGGTCTCCTCGGGTCACAGAAACATCTTAAAGTAAGGGACATGACAAAAAAGAAATCTTTTTACCCTTGAAGGAAATCAGAAGTTTAGGTATGTTTCAGAAATCTAGCAGTATAAACCCAAAAGCTGTTTAAATCCTAATAAAATAACTTGAATTTATCCTATAATTAACACTGCCATGTGGAGAGGAAACTGACATTATGCCTTGGGCAAGGTCATTCTGTGGACAGCACCTGGTGCTGAAAAGAGGTCTAGAAGCGTTGCCAGATGAATAACATGAAAACAGTACAGTACACAACAGTCTGGTTATGTATTAAATCCGAAACTTATGTCCTCCATCTCTGCTTTTTAACCATTAGAGATGAATGTCTCGCACTCACATCACATAATGTGAGTTAAATGGCAAATAAAGGTGAATGAAAGACATGCTCATCTGTCGGTACTACTTTTCACGTTACACTTTTCTTTTGCACAGCTTTGAGAGCGATGTAGAGTCTTTTCGTGGGAGCAGACGTGCTGACTTTGACTAAACGCAGGTGTATTTCACAGATCCCTCCACAGCTGTCACAGGTTTAAGTCTATTGTGAAAATAAGCATGCTTCCCTGTTTCCAGCGTTTTATTTTTATTGATTTAATAAATTATATGTAGTGAAAGCATCATGATTTAATAGTTAAATGAAGTCTTTAAATCTGTCCAGTCAGTTTCAAGCAGTTATTTTGAATATATTGCAGTCATAAAACTGAAGTAATATTGCACTGTGCTGCAACTAAAAAATATTTCCTTGATTAATCAAGTAATGGTTTTATTTTTTGTCTTGATAAGAAATGAATGAGAAATGCCAATTTCACTAAGTGACATAAAATATCACTCCTCGTATCTGAGATGGAGTTTTTGCTTGAAAAATGAGTGAAACGCAATCAGTTATTGAAATAGTTGCTGATTAATTTTCTTTTAATCAACTAATCAATTAATGGATGAATTGTTCCAGCTCCATTTTATTCATTGCAACGTTAGAAACACTAGACGGAGAGACCTTGATCTTCCTCTTCGATACTGCGGCTTCGTCCTTTGTTTTCTCCTCTACGTCTCTCTTTTCCTGAGCTACAACATCTTGTCTTTCAACAGGCTGTTTTCAACAAATACAAGGGTGTGTGTCCTGTATGTATGTGCATGACTGTGTGTGTGTGTGTGTGTGTGTGTCTAGCACACGTCTGTTTACGTGGGCGTGTACTTCCATTCATAACACAGTCTGTACAGCACTCAGACAGAGTGAGTCCTGTGATGTCTACATCCAGAAAGATGAGAAGGACGAGGAGTGGCAGAGAGAATAAATGTTAGCCATGTGAGTCATGACGCGCACACACACACACACACACACACACACACACACACACACACACACACACTTTCTGGTGACTAGAGAATGGA
>JBCAUF010000096.1:2358974-2373203 GCA_038406115.1 Haemulon aurolineatum
GCTCTGAGTCGCTACACCCGACCGACCCCTGTCCAGAAATATGCCATCCCCATTGTCAAGTCGAAGCGAGACCTCATGGCCTGCGCACAGACAGGTAGGACAACGCAAACAAGACAAAGTCATGCAGTGGAGTTAGATTGTTGAGATGATGCTCTGCTGAATGCCCTTTGATACTTTGTGTCTGCAGGTTCTGGGAAGACTGCAGCGTTCCTGCTGCCGGTCCTCAGCCAGATCTACACTGATGGCCCAGGAGAAGCTCTTAATGCAGCTAAAGCATCCGGACAGGTCGGTAGAAAACCAAAGGATCCAGACAGGGCTCCCGACTGTGAATTCTTGATTGAAAAATAATCGTTGTTTGACTGAAACGCTGCGTTGTCATCATATTACAGGAGAATGGAAAGTATGGCCGTCGTAAGCAGTACCCCATCTCCCTGGTATTGGCTCCAACCAGAGAACTGGCACTGCAGATATACGATGAAGCCAGGAAGGTACATACAGTCAAGCACAAACATATAACATGGCATGAACATGGCGTTTGAGTAGTCTCAAAACCTGCGCAACTAAAAAAGCAGGCATGTGCAGGTGATGCAAGTGCACTGAACAGTATCCACAAGCAGAAAAGCATCACATGCACATGCCTGTTTTGTAAATGCGTGGATTTTGCGACCAATAAAACACTATACATGAAACAGAGCAATATTTATCCATCCATTTCTTCAACATTTTTTGTTTGTCCTTGTAGTTTTCCTACCGTTCCAGAGTGCGTCCCTGTGTTGTGTACGGAGGAGCAGACATTGGCCAGCAGATCAGGGATCTGGAGAGAGGCTGCCACCTGCTGGTGGCCACACCAGGGAGACTGGTGGACATGATGGAGAGGGGCAAGATTGGACTGGACTACTGCAAGTAAGACATGGACAGGAAGAAGAAGCAATGGCTTAAATATGGATTTTACATGTAATAACATTTAATAAATAATTAGTTTCAACTTTATGTTAAAAGCTACAACCTCTTTTTGCTCTGTGCTATCTTCACTGCAGCTACCTGGTCCTGGACGAGGCCGATCGTATGTTGGACATGGGTTTCGAGCCACAGATCAGACGCATCGTTGAGCAGGACACCATGCCGCATAAAGGCATCAGACAAACCATGATGTTCAGCGCAACCTTTCCTAAAGAGATCCAGGTATATCTGACATGTGTTTTCCTTTATAGGTGAAAAAGCATTCTTTGATATACACAGCAGTCAGTTAGCAGTAATACCGTCGTGTTTTTATTTACATATTCTAAAGATATGCAAAAAAATCTCTTAATAAGCACGTTCTCTGCTCTCTCCAGATCCTGGCCAGGGATTTCCTGGAGGAGTACATCTTCCTGGCAGTGGGCAGAGTTGGTTCCACCTCAGAGAACATAACCCAGAAAGTGGTGTGGGTGGAGGAGAGCGATAAGAGGTCTTTCCTCCTGGATCTGCTCAGCGCCACAGGTGAGACAGTCGCATAACAACAATGACTCATGTGTCCCAACACTGCAGGTCTGTGACACATTCAACATAAACCTGAACTGATTTTTCCACGTCAGTTTAGAGCTACTGCTAACACATGTGTACGCACACGGTGCAGTTTTGTTTCCCCGATCCGTTTTTTCCATTGCCACATTGTCGTCCTCCCATCCCAGCCAACACATAACTGTGTGTCTCAGAAACGTTAAACATACAGAGTTGGTTTTCTGCTGGTGATTGAGTGGAGTTTACATGTTGGTGGTTTGGTGTGGTTTTATCCCAAGTCATCCCCAGCGAGGTACAGGACAGTACTGGAGACAACATAGAGAAACCTGGTAAGATCCTCAATGGTGAAACTTGTATCTGTCATCTCACATTTTAAATAATTTTGCTTGCCCTTTCATGTTCTTCTCTGTGGATGGAGAATCCCTTTTGTTTATTCAGTTACTTTTGGTTCGTGTACCATTTCATGGGTCAGATTTGCTAAGCTTACATCAAACATGCCTGTTGTACTTTTTTTTCTCAGTTCAAGACTTTTTTGTGGCATCTTTATGTACAGTATGTTGCTGTGGTGTCTTCATGTCAGACCCAAAGCCTTGATAGAGAGAGTCTGGTTATGTTGTAATCTCAACCGCTAACGAGTGCATATAAATGTGGGCCAGTGCCCTTCGCCTCACAATCACGTAGTGATGTTCATCAGTCTGGAGCATTGAGGGAGAACAATAACCAAACTCTTTCCATCAGTGGCTTACAGTGCCTGCACAACAACACAGTGCTGCTGATGCTGTTAACTATTCTTTCTTGTAATTATTTTTTAATTTTATCCACACTGCACTCCTTGCTGCCTTGTTGCACTATTCTCTCCATAGAACAACATCTACTGTAATGTGATGTGAACAATTTAAAGCAATTAAGGCGCATGTCTTGTAACATTTATGTATTACACCAGGGACTGAAACAACCTTACCAGCAGACACACTGTATAATCTACCGGTAGGGCCGAAAGAGTGAATGATGTTAGATTATACACTGAAAGATTTACAGTACAGTGCATCTAAAGATTGTCAGCAACATATTTTCTACCTACACTAAAAACAAAGTTTTTCAACTGTCGGAATCAAGATATTGTTCTGCTTTCTGACATTAAAATAATAAGTTGGAGCTCCTTGAATAATATTGGGACAGACATCTCAGATCACAAAGCTACTTGTGAGCTGATACCAATGTATTGTTGAGTATAAAATTAGGCTGGTTGTTCTTTCAAGGGTGGTTCATTTACAGCTACAGAGTCTGACATTGCAAGTCAGACCCTCACCATGTAGTGAAATGCAAAGTCTGGAACATATTTTTTGCCATATTGTCAGTGCACGCTAAGGATTGCAAAGTCATCTGGCAAAATACCTCGGCAACAGAAGACCAGTCTTCAGTTTCATACGCGTTCAATTTGTGTGCATCAAATGATTTTGGTGACCCCTTGACTTTTGCAGGAATGCAGATTAAAAGAAAAAGGACAAAACATAAACTCAGAAGCTCTTATTTATGAATGGCAATGGATACAGCTTTGCAGTATTCAAAATCTGAGGTTTGAAGGCAGATGTGTCAAAAGGTAGCGGCGACGATGATGATCTGCTCATTTTTGATGATTGACCTCAGGTGTCAATTCTCTCGGTTCATCAGGTAAGGACTCATTGACTCTGGTTTTTGTGGAGACCAAGAAAGGCGCAGACGCCTTGGAGGACTTCCTGTATCGAGAGGGCTACGCCTGCACCAGTATCCATGGCGACCGCTCCCAGAGAGACCGAGAGGAGGCTCTGAACCAGTTCAGATCTGGAAAATGCCCCATCCTAGTGGCCACAGCGGTAAATTTCTTTCTGAAAATGGGAAAAAATTGCTGTATTTGTACTGGAGAATGTGCACCTCAGTTTATCTGTTTCTCTTTTGTCCCCACTCAGGTTGCAGCTCGGGGTCTGGACATCTCCAACGTGAAACATGTCATTAACTTTGACCTTCCCAGTGACATAGAGGAGTATGTTCACCGTATTGGACGTACGGGACGTGTCGGAAATTTGGGTAAGAGTGCAACTAATGTCATTCAGTGATGCAGTGTAAACCCCATGCCATGCATGTTCCATCATCTAAAATGAGGACAGAGGAAAAGTTTTGAGTCACACATAACTTCTATTACTGATTAATTTTTTCGCATGTAGGGCTGGCCACATCATTCTTCAATGATAAAAATGGAAACATTACCAAGGACTTGCTGGACATCCTGGTTGAGGCCAAACAGGAGGTGCCTTCATGGCTTGAAAGCCTGGCCTATGAGCACCAGCACAAGAGCAGCAACAGAGGACGCTCTAAGAGGTATTTCATCAAATTAATTGGCAAAAATGTGTGTGTTTTTCCTCAGTTAGTGATATGTAAGGGTCTCAACCCATCCAATATTTTTTCAAATGCAATGAAGTCCTCTTGTGTTCGCTTTCAATAATGTATTTCATTTTATCACCAGGTTCTCTGGCGGATTCGGAGCACGTGATTACCGCCAAACCGCTGCAGGAGGCAACGCTGGAGGGTTCGGAGGACGCGGAGGTCGCAACCAGGCAGGACATGGAGGAAACCGTGGCTTTGGAGGAGGTGAGGATCTGTTCTTAGGATATAAAGAGTGTGATTGCCCATGATCACTCTGCAGTGTTTGTTTACTTATCTAGAACTGCTCAAAAAATGGAGAGACAAAGTGACTGCTAGAATTGCTGATTAAGGCATCCCACAAAGATCAATATTTGGCCCACTGCTATTTCCTCTATAAATAAATGATAATTGTCCAACTGAGCAATGCATTTTCCATTTTTATCCTGATGACTTCCAGACGTCTGTTATTCATTTAAAGATTGTTCTTAAGAGACTAAATGCATAGATATGAGTTTTCTCCTCTGTTTCCTCCCTCTCAGGTGGTTTTGGCAACTTCTACACCAGTGATGGCTACGGAGGCAACTACTCACACTCTCAAGTTGACTGGTGGGGCAACTAGGTTTCTCCACTCCCCCTTCACTCATTCCTCTTTCTTCTTCTCACTCATCCTCCTTCCTTTCTCCACACTGTTGTCTGCACCCCATCTGTCTCCTCCTCTCCATTAACCCCAAGAGTCCACCTGCATGTTATTAAACTATTTATACTCATTTATATAACCCTCCTTCCATCCCTCTGCACTCTGTCTTTTAATTCCTCCTTAGATTATTCTTGTCCTTTCCATCTCCACCTTCGTCTTTACAGTCTCCCATCCTTTCTTCTTTTGATTTCTTAAGTCCTGGTAAATCTTAAGATAGGCCACATTGTGAAGGGATTCTTCAATTTTAAGTTGGTTATTTTTCAACAAAGATTTGCTTGTTAGCTTCCAGCTAGCAACATCCTTTGGTTTCAGTGAGGACATGTGAATAATTTTCCCTCTGTGGCGAGTGCTTCAAGTAAATAACCAGTTATAATCCTTAACGTTCCTTTAACCCACAAAGATGAGATGGGCACTTAAGATGTACAGTGAATTAAGTCACTGAAGATGTAGCAGTAGAAGACCAGAGGGGAAATCCAGTTTTTCACTTTAGATTAGATTTTTCGGCTACATTATGTTTTTGTCGGCATTCACCCAAAGCCAGCCAGGCATCCCGTGTACCTTCACATGTCATCTTTGTATGTAACGCATGACCATGTTGTAAATCACTGGCCAAAAACTTTTCTAAAAAATAGCACAGAGACGGGCAAGATGTCAAATCTGAGCAAAATATGTCTGCATATAAATTCAAAAATGGGAACTGGCTGAAGCTTCTTCACTTGATGACATGACAGATACTTACAAGCAGCCACAGAAACAGAATTTTTTTATTTTTTCACCTTTTTAAAACATTGAAGTATTGATTTACCAAGATCTGAGAAAGATGTCTAACTGAGACAGAAGGGACTGGGCTGGACAAACTGAAACATCAAGTCAGTGGGACGCCAGCAGATGTTGTTGCCCATTAGCAATGATGCTAGCAAACTGTGGTTGTTAATATAACAACTGCAAACAGCATTTCCTTTGTTTGAAACAAAAACATAATGGAGGATCATTTATTTCTGTACTGTGCCTTCAAGAATTTGAACTTTGTCTCTTATTTCCGTTGTTTTTATTGCCATAATACGTAACAGGCTACAAGTATTGGCCAACTGTGACAGAAAAAAATGAGTATTTAATGTCATGTATGGGTTTAAACATGTTTTTCTTTATTTCTATTTGGAAGGAAACAAACTAGGCTTGAACTAAATCAAACCTTGGCAAAAAAAAAAAAAACTAAACAAAAACTGCGATGAGGAAACTCAAAGCACTTCCTTATCTGTCTAATGGAGTTCAAATTCATCAGAAGGTCTCTGATGAGCCGATTCCAAAAAGCATATTACCACTGTAACCATATTGTTTTGATCAACCCTCATCCAGAGTGACGAAAATGTGTCATAAAAGACTTTAGAAATTTGTTTTATTCCAAAAAAAAGAGAACACCTCTTTGCTTTACTAGCCAGTGAGCAGAGATAACAGCTGTGGTTTTATGCTTTTGGGAAACCGAGTCCTACTAATTGACCAATACGTCACATCTACAGCTCTGGTTTGAGCTCGAGTTTGGGTTTCTCAAAGCAATCTTGTCACTAATTGTTGGTTGCTCACATTATGTCAGTTACGGAGCCACTGAGAAAGAATTTGGTGCAGTTACCAAATTGTGTCAGTGGTTATTTAACTGCCTCTTAGTGCCACCATGCTCTTGGGAAACTGGCTCCGCTTCCACCACAAACATTGAAACCCTTGTTTGCCAAAAGCTTCTTTCAAGGGGATAGACAACTAAAAGGCTTAAAGAGTTCAAAATTTTCTCGCTCACTCTATCCTGGAGAGTTACATGAAGAGTCTTCTCTAAACTAAGTCATTCCAGTTTATTCGTTGGATCGTTCAGATCTGTTGAGGTCAGGGATTAATAATAACAGTTGATAATAATTGGCTAGTCTAGCCTAACTCATTTCACAGCAGGGACAGCTGGGGCTTTCCAGTTCCAGAGTATACAATGCCACACCTCCATAGCACATTTTAAGCATGTCCTGTCTTATTGTGCTCTTGCAGGACTGGAAGGAAAAAGCATTGCCAACTTGGATTAGTTCTCTGGACACCATGTTTCATCCCTGATTGGTGCCATCTTATTCTTAATGTTGTTGTAGTGGAGTCCATTTCTCGAATGCAGTGTTTCAAAAAATCACCTGGCAACAAAGCACAGAAATGTTTCAAAGTCCAACTTTTAAAGGAAACACACACCACTTGTTTTCAATGTAAGCCCGCACACCAGCGGCGTTGTGGACTCGTGCCGTTATTGTCTTTCCCATTAACAACCTGCACCAGCTCCTCAGAAAAGCAGCAGTTTTATAACACACATTCCCCAAATCTGTCTGCATGTAGGTGTTGTCAAATGACATGACTCAGCTGGTGTGTGCTGCACTTTGGCTACCTCTGTCCCAGTTTAACCCTGGGAATGTTAAAGAGACAGCAAGCTTGCTGTGGCACAGTTAGATACAGGAGAAATAAAGTGTGCTAGTGGAAAAGTGGCATAACAGAACTGAAAATCTTTGGCTATGACATGCGAGAAGATCACATGAATGTTTTGTGATGTAATCCTGATCCCCTGGTTAGCCCTACTTGGCCCTGCTGTGGAACCAGGCTCCAAGGGGCAGTTGTTCTGCACCCAGGATGTCCATGTATGATCCCTGATTGAACTTCTAAAAGGAGCTCCACTGTGCAATTGGACAGTTCAGTGGTAGAGATCCAAATCCCCACTGTGTTAATTAGCAGACGAATAAGCCAGAAAATGCTTTGTTGCTACCTGGTGGGGAAAATTGTTATTTTTCATCAGGGTCTTGATTTGTTTTGTTTACATGAACAACTTAAGTGAAATACAAATCTAGATGAAATGTAAATAGTTGAACTCTTTTTTTAAAAAAAGAGAATAACCTCCACTGAAAAGAATGTGAATTATAAATGAGAATAACTAAATGTGAATCATAAGTGGAACAACACTTGATGTGCAAAACATTACGTTTGATCACTCGACATTGGACCAGGCAGTGTCTGGTAAGCATAGCTCAGTGGGCAATTTGAACATAATCGACAGATTTATTCTTTAACAATAGATACAAAAAATAGATGTGTTTACACATACATAAACCAATCAGGGGAATTTATTTACCAATCAGTGCTCCCTCAAATTGCCCACTGGCTTTGACAAATGACAAGGCTGGACCAAGACAATAAAACATATGCAAGTGTTGTTGTTTTTTGGTCAAGGAGTTAAAAACGCCAAGCAAATAAATACAATTCTACAGCAGGCTTTAGTTATGTTAGAACTCTCTGATATTTCCCGTCTTCTTTGATTTTTAGACTACTTTTTAATCACAGGTCGTGTTAGGGTAAAATCTATTTCCCTCGAGTACAGTTAGGTCGGGAGGTTTGGGAAAGTAGTTGGCTTATACATTATTTTTTGAAGAGTTTCAGGCTAAGTAATGCTGGAGGACTCAGGATACAAGCAGACAGCAGGCCACATACAAACAAACTAGCTTCTTGGTGAAAAGACACCAACTTCTTGCGTTGGTTCACCTTCGAGTGGTTAAAATGAGGGGCCAGTAAAAGGGGATTGTGAAAGGATGATGCTACATTCAAGAACATTTGTCATAGGATGCAATATTAGGAAAAACAGAAGAAAATTAATTTACACACTGCACCATGTCCAACTGCTCCCCATGGCCAGTTCAAAATGAACCAAAACAGTAAAGGAGTTTGCATTATATTTTCGCCTGGTGTATGTGGTTCAACATTGCATTGTAGCTATGGTTCAACTTGCAGTCTTAATTTGGGCTAAACTACTCTGAGCACCATTAAATTGTTGACCAGAACTGTGTTTTAGGTGTCCCAGTAGATGATTTTAGCACCTGTTAACCAATCAAAGATTTTTTCTGTGGCCAAGATGTGCGTTGACACTTTAGTTTTTCCTGCAGCAATGGTGGATAGCCTCCATATTCAATTTCTTCCAAGGACTTTTGCTGGACAGTATGAAGGGATAACTAGCAGGGAGCTAGATATCAATAACAGACAATAAGTTGAAGATTAAAGTGCAAATGACAATCACTTATGAAGGATTTGCTTAGTTTAACACTCACTTTACACATCAACACAACTCTTTAAGTTGCACCTTTTTGAATAGTCTTCTTGGTGACACCTTGACATGTCGAAGTTTTCTTAACCAGCTGTCTTGTTGGCAGTTATTTGACTGTCAAACTTTAAGCATGCACATCCAACTTGTGTCCTCCATAATGGAGGAAAAGGATCTGCACAGGCAGAGAAATGCCAAACTGAAGCTTGTTACCTTAAACTTGAAGACACACTCTGGGATTTTGTTACAGCATCCTTCATTCCCAAAGCTTCCACCAAGATACCTGTTGATTGTTTGGAGCTCAATGCAGATGAAGACATTTGTGTGTTTTGGAGGCACTGTTACAAAATCAGAGTTTACCTTTAGATATTGACTGTATGACACAATAATTTTAATGACTGAATTGTCAACTGACAGTCATGCATTCCCAGTTTAAGCGGGGATATTGTCAGCATTTGTTACTTGAATCCATTACTGTTGCCAACCACACACTTTGTGTGGTTATGCAGCTAGTGCATTTTCTTGTGGTTTAATATTAATGCTAATTATGCTAATATGCTGTTCTTACTAAATTCAAAGGCACATTAAGAAGGATATACAGTGAGAGGCAAAAGCCACTTGAATGAATCCGGTTCAGTTTATAGACATTGCTGTGCCTTCTAACAGCCACTAGGGGGCAGATAGAATAATCGTGAATAAATGAAGGAGCGACTTAGCATTTCATGTATGGTGATAAAGATATAAGGAGTTGCTGATGTTATACAAGTTGCGAGCCAATTGTTGCTGGTATGAATTTGTGAGTTATGCAGCAGGGAATCATAGAAGGTAAAACTTCAGTTTACCTCACTTTTCATCTTGTTTGTAAAGCAATCTTGTCAAGTAGTGTTGTTCAGTGTACACACATATATGCAATGTATTTAGGTCTTTTTCTAGGGCAGGCAGTTTATATCTGTCAGCTCTACATACTATTGAACTGTGTTGGAGCAACACTTAACTACCACTGTGCCCCAAACCCCCATCCCACCTTGTCAAAATGCCCTCTGGGCACCGAACTTGTGCAGTAAGTGCAATAGAGATCGATTACTTGTGGCTTGCTTTCACTTTGCTGTCACCGAGAGTTTTGTTAGGGCCGTATTCAAAGTGTGCTCTGTTTGGATTAGAGCACAAACTGGCACAAGTGAAATCAGCCCAAATCCTGGCATGTGCATGGTGCCTTGAAATGACTTAATCGTGTTGGTTAGGGCTGGGTATTTTTCAATAAAGATGAAAAATCCAAACTAATATGTAAACCTTTTGATTTTATTTTATTTTGAACAGTAGAAATATGGTGCCAGTTGAAGGTAATAGTGCCGTAGTGGGTAGCAAAATAAACACAATAAAAAATTGTGTCAATGGTGAAGAGATGTTGATTCTGGGAGAATTTTTACTGACTGACAGGCTAAAAATAAGATTGGGGTCCTGGTGCTGAAACTGTTGTCATTTTGTGTTAATATCGTTATATTTTTCAGTAAAATTCTCCAGTCTTGACGGCCCTGTCAGTTCTGTTGACTTTTGTGTTTTAGCAACACTAGGCCGGGCTCCATTGATGGGAACGTTGGTCAGTCAGTTGGTCTATTGTAGATACCGTTGCTGTTCGTCTTGTTCAAGTTGGTCATTTGTTTTTTCTCACGGTATCGCAGCTCTTCCCAATCATTAAAGCCATTGCGGGTCTGCTTTTGCCATTCAGCAGTGTTGGGGTTGGTATCATGTGAATTAATAAGTACATAACAGAGTTTAAATGTAACATTTGTTTGGACCGTCAGCTTTACTTTAGGTGCTCTGTTCATTTCCTCTGAAAGTTCTCATTTAGCAATACAGCACTTTAGTTTTTGGTTTTTGAATATTTTCAAAACCTTTTGATGCCTTAAATTCAAGGGTGATACCCAGCCCTAATGGAGCAGATAGTGAAGTTGGTTACACTGTATACAGCATTGCCATGGCATGACACACTGACAGTGTCACCATGGAAAATTATTCTGCATCACTACGGTAACTAATGTACCAGCAGGAATGCTTCGATTGTCAGTGAACAATTAATGGTGCTATGCTCCCATTGCTGCGGCCTGCAGGCCCCTCTGTTGTAGAAAGACTTCAGATCCACCGAGTTTTACAGAAAACTTCAGTTACTTAGATTAATGTTCAACTTAAGTCCTCTGTGATACATGTCCTTCAAAACCTCTGAGAGGTACGAAGGAGTGCGTGAGAGTGTTTGACGTGTAGCGCAGCCAGGTGTCTAAAAGAGAGGTTTCTCCACAGTTTAGTGTGTGTGTGTGTGTTAGTGTGTGTGTGCGCGCGTGTGTGTGCATTGAATGGAAAGGTTCTTCCAGATATGAAACAGTTTTTTTGTTTGTTTTTTTTCTTTGGGACCAGGTGGAGTTCTAGTTAACAGCAACCGTAAAATTCAGCTGTTTGCACACAGAGTTCTCGAGTCTACTTTCGCTGCTAGTTTGTGTAATTTATCAAGCCTTTTTGGGAAATATTTATTTTTATAAGCTTAATACGAAAGTTGATATTTTACAAAGTGACTTGACCAAAAGACAGTAAACAAAAACACTGGCACTTGAATGTTGAATGTCATTGGTATGAGTGAAAATTTCTATTTTTCTGGGGTAGTGTGAGCTTTTTAATGTTAAAGATGCAACGTGTAGGAGTTTCTCTTAAAATATGTCACTGTTACAAGCTGTTGTGAGGATATACAAATGCAAAAAGGTCTCAAAAATCCATAAATAACAATACTCACTGGTGCCAAAACTGCTTCAAATCATCCGCTTGTCAGGAATTCCCACATGCCAATTCTCAGTACAAAGCAACCCATGCTGCATGCACATCTTCTCGTGCTCAACCAACCAACCAACCAACCAAGAGTGAAGGACTTCCTGATTTTCATGTTCCTGGACAGTCCTTATAACTCCACTATTAGCTCACCACTTAAATCCAGATATCCATGTGTCCTTCAGGATAAGTTTGCTAGCGCTCTGAATTAAGATGGCAACCATAACATATATATTGTGATATAATGTAGTTCCTGAAAACTCAACTGAAAAACCTTTAATAGACAAAACTAACCAGTTGGGAATGTCCATTTTTGGCTAATGCAGAAAGCTGTCACCCGAGGCTGCAGAGTGAAGCATGGACAGGTACAGTTGATACGACTGTGACATATTAAGAGAAACATCCTATACGTGTTACCTGTAAAGTCACATTGGACTCAGTATCAGATCCATCAACCTGTTTGCGACAGGTTTCATTGCCAATAATGATAATCAACCATAAACAGCCATCTTTAATTGGCAAACAAAATTTGAGACAATACCACCATATGCCAAGGTTTGGATTAAAAGAAAATTAACAAAACGTTACGATCAAAGACCATTTTGTAAGAAAAAAAAAATACAAGCAGTACAAAAAACAAGTGTCCAGATTCTCTCCAAGTCAGATGTTGTCTTTTATTTTGATTTTTTCATTTGAGTCTTTACACTTTTCCTTCCTGTTAATACCCTTGTTGTGAATGTCTGGCAAGTGGTGATCTTTAAAGTCTTCATAACACAGAATTAACTGTGGTTCTATTGCTATGTTGTTGTGATTTGCATATTTTCAGGCTTCAGTGTGTTGATGCTTATTTGGGGGAGCTTCTGGCCAATCAGATATGGGGGAACACGACCTGAGGACGTCCATCCAGGTGTCTTTTCTTTTTTTTTTTAGTTTTTAGTTCAACTTGCAGCTGACCCACAGAAGTCTTCATCTGTCTCTTGCATGAGGATACAGTATAGCAGCTGTTTGTAACTTGTGTTTTTACTGTCGGTCCACAGCACAGACATCCTGCAGTAATACAGGGACAAACCCATGTGTAGCCTCAATGGACCAGAATGCAATGCGGCCTTAACAGAGCCACTATCAATGACAGATCCTAGATGCGGTATACAGGTGAATGATGACACTTTACTGCCTTTTGTACGGAGAAACACAAACTTTTACAAGAGTATGTTCTATAGGTGTTGATGAAAGGCATTCTGAGAAAGGAAGACAACACTTGCAGCTTCCTTTTGATTTTATCAAACCTAAGAGGGTTGTTGCATATTTAGGAATGACTGCTGTTTAGAGGCTGAACTGAAACATGATAAAGCCCAGTGTTGTCACCATTACTGACTGGCCAGACCCCTCAATGTGGACACGCAGCACCTCTGGCCTGGTAGTTAGTATTTGCTTTATGTATTAGTTTAGCAGTTGTGCACGAAGAGGAGCACTGCACGAAGAAAAAAAAAATCTGTGCATCTGTTGATTTTACCACAAATAAAGGTTTGGATTTGCAAATGTTATCAGTGTCTTCTTCCTCTTTGTGTGTGTGTGTCTTTGAAAACCAAAAACAGTGCAAAATACCTTTTAAGTTATTAAATAATGTTTATTTGCAGTTAAATACGTTCTACAGAATTTTATGAAAAATATCTCTTTAGAATGTCTATTAAGTTCCCTTTTCATCCTTTTATTACAAGGCTACCTTAAAATCTTAAAATAATCAAAATGCTTGTGTTGTAAGAGATTAAACAAAATTTTAGCCTGTGAAGTTCCACCTACAGTTGCTAAAACTTGCTGCCAAACCTTGCTAAATGTTAGCAGGATGTGGAGTAGCCTCGTCATTTCAGTGTACGTAAATGTGATATTTTTCCCCACTTTAAACCGATTGCCACCAGAATATTTGGTCATTGGGTTTATCCCATTGACCAAATATTCTTTATATGATAGTATCCCAAACTTGCACATTGATCAGCTTTTTTAATGGAGCTTTCAGATTTCTAAATATTTCCTAAGTACATCTAAAGAATGTGTATAAAAATTAACAAGCCCAGGTTGAGCAGAATAAGACAATTTGTCAACATCAGCTGACTCAGGCATTAAAATCAAGGTAAAGTGCATTGATTTCCAGGTGAAACATTACTTTGGTTCCTGTTTTCTGGCACTGTTGGTCCAACGCTTATTTAGAGAGAGTAGAGAACAGCAAACTGTCCTCGCATGTTCAGTATTTGTGAGTTGAGCTGTAAATCAGCCATAAAAGCTTCTGTGTTTCACAAATATCATGAGAAGAAATTCAAGTCGCTGCCGTGTCAGTCAGTCGAGCAGCAGGGCAAAGCTGAGCTCACTTATTTGTCGGTGGCCTTTTCAAGCTCGCCTCTGATTGGTCCTTGGTTCTCGCATGTGTTCGACCAGAAGTCTGGGTTGTCTTGGTACCATTTGACTAAAAGAAACACATACAAAATAGTTATATTTTTAAATGGCACACACTATACAGTACAGAGGGAAACAGCTCTCTTCTACTGCATTTAGCTACAGTTGTGTGCGTGTGTGTCAACTGTACCAGTCTGTCTGATGCCCTCAGCCCAGGACACCTGAGCCCTCCAGCCCAGCTGCTGCAGCTTCTCACATGTGATGGGATAGCGCAGGTCAACGCGTGGCCTACAGAGCAGAGGTCGATGTTTGACATAAAGTTTGTCAATTCAAG
>JBCAUF010000096.1:3422729-3434693 GCA_038406115.1 Haemulon aurolineatum
GGCAGCGGGGATAAATGGACCACGGTTCCAGATAACCAGCAAATTGAACTCACTAAGTCACTTTGTCAAATATACTTTCCACTGGTAGATCACATAACCTCTATTTATAATCAAAAGGAGGTTAAATGACAATAAAGAACATGAGAAGGGAACAATACTTTAGTTAATTGCTGGAATATAAATACTAGCAGTTGATTTAATTGAAAATTACTGCATTCGGTGCTTACTGTCTGACTGCTTTTGGAAGTGTATTGTGTTTTTGAGTGGCTGTCATCAAGTACTTACAAGGTTTTATTGTGCACTTTTCTTTTTCATGGCTAAATATACTGGTCAATAGACTGGAAAAATGCCATTGTAAATTCTTAATGTGACCTGAGCTCGAGGAGAAGTGCTTTCATTACCACACAACATAACCGGCGCAATTTTCATTCAGCAAACAGATTTCACAAACAGCAGTCGGTGCATAAAATGTGCACACCAGTCAGATGTATGTACAGAACAGCTCAGTGTCCACGAAAACAATGATGCTGCGGCAGCCCGTGATGGTGCTGCGTGGGAGTTAAATTTTATAGTTCTGGCAAAATAACTGTTATTTTAGCGGGAGGACCTTGTGGCCGTTGCCCTGAAACATCTGCCTGAGGGCGGCGGGTGAAATGGAGCAGAGTCGGGATGAGTGCAGCCTCTGATGATCTCTCTGATGAGGTGGATGGCGTTTACTACTACAAGAGGAGAAGAGGGGGCTATAAAGGACGTACTGTGGCGGAGGAGTGGATTTGGATTTCTTCAGAAGCTGCATTATTTAGCAGTTTGAGGCTTTAATCGTTCTCTCCTCCTCTGACTGTCGTGACGGCAGCATTGCAGACGGGGCAACAGTCATTCAGCCAGTCAGGCTAGCCTTATTGTTCTATTGTTCAAAATGTAAATGTATCCTGCTGTCTTTCACGGAGGACTGATCAATACTCCTCTCATATATCTCTATGTGTGATGTTTTGAAAATGCTGCTTCTTAGCCAACGGATCAGAGCATTTAGTCAGGTGTGCATCACTGGATGGGTGAATAGCAACAATTGTGATTAAAATTAATTGCAGCGACTGTTCTCGGAACAAAACTGCTCGTGGACATCCTTTGCAACTGACTCATTATGGGGGCGTTTTAAAAATAACAAGCCAGCTATGTACTAGCCTCTGTTCAGGACGGGAAGGTACTTGGAGCATTAATTGGCTCAACCTGCAAAAATGCTATTCTGATTTGACAGGTCCCTGTTTCCTTAATGGATGACAGCATTTAAAGGTTTGGATGTGTTTACAAGTTGCTCATATTGTTCACTTGTTTGTTACCATCATTAGAGAAACAAGCGATTCGTTGGAGATTTGACGATGCACTGTGACGACCACGCCTCTCTGAACTGGTCAGAGTGGTACACACAATGTCACGAAATGCTTTCGGACAAAAACTCGCTGGATTTGTTGTTTTGCGTCGCTTGTCACCTGCCACTCCGCCTCATCCTCAAACCCTCTGCTCCACCTCCTGCCAAAGCTCTGCTGGCTTTCTATCAGTAGACTGTGTAGGTTATTGGAGTAAATTGAATCCACTGTCATGTTCTTGGAGCCATCCTGAGGTGATGAGTGTTTTGTGACATGGCAGGTTATACCACTGGAAGTATCCATTTACCGCAGCGACAAACAGGGTGAGCAATATTATGAGTAAGCTGAGGCTCTCAAGTAAATGCCCAGCCGGCTTTGAGGGCCCAGAAAAGTCTCTCCACACTCCAACTGCGAGTCTGTGAGCAAGGCAGGGTGCGTCCATGGATTCACGCTTTTGTTGGAAGAGAATCTGTCATACAAGGCAACCAATTGTCCATTTGTTATTGTTGTGGTAATTCTGTGCGAACAGTGGCCGATTTTCTTGTTAACTGACAGATGTGAAACTTGCTCCCATCTGATTCAGTGCTTCACCTAAGAGGACTGCTGCTCACCGCCTCTATGCTGTCTTTCATTGACTCAAAGCGCCAAAAGGACAGCCATTTCAGAGAAACCGCAGCCACAGAGTCTGTCACAAACACCCATACTGGTAGATCAAATTCTGTCTCGCCCAGTCTAATGTGCCGTCGAAATGTAACTGAACCTTTGTGTGCTTTGCTGAGTTGCAGCCACTTGTTATGATGGATATCTTTGAGGTGCAAAAGATAAATCTTTCATCTGAAGAGGACGCTGCTTGTTAAAAATGAGCTAGATGCTCCGGGAGACTCCCGGAAAGCACTGAAAAATATACTATTGGAAAAAAAATGAACCCTAAAGAAATGACAATGCAACACTCTCTGAGGATACTTGTTGAAAAATACCAATATAGAAACCCTGAACAGAACACAATAAGGGTATATTTCCTTATTGAAAATGGTGTTGTTTTAGGAGATCCATCAAAACAATTGAATATGAGAAAGCTCATAGGATGGGACAATACATTCAGGGGAAATCACATAAATCATATAACTGCAGGCAGTGGGAATAGCTGGAGTGACTTCATTCTCCAGTGAACGGCTTTGAAAAAGAAGAAGCACTCCACATAATTACTCTCAATGGTCATACATATGGTACACTGAGATTCATGCTGTAATGAGATGTCTTGTTGAATCTGTGGCATACTTTTTGAACCTTGAGCAAGTGTAAACATTTGCACTGCTGAACAAAAACTGTCCACACATGGATCATGCGCGACTAATCATGCATGGTCGAGAAAGAGTTGCTCGTTAATTAGAGAGGCCTGTACTCATTACTCACCTGTTTCCTCAGCGGGGGCCACCCGCCTCAGAAATGTGTTATTCATTCGGCGATAAGGAGGGTGCGAGGTGGGGGAGGAAGGGAAGGGAAGGGTGATATGTTTCAAGCCGCCTGGCCTAAAATATCCCAGAGGGGAGGAGTTGAGGATGAGTCAGAGAGGAAGGAGATGGTGGTGGAAAAAGAAGTGGAGCTGCAAGAAAGCTCGGGGTGCGGATAGAGTGGGAGAATGAGCTGAGAGGAGGCAGAGAGAAAGAGATGGAGATGTGAAAGTAGAGCCTATGGGAAACATCTTCTTGCAAAGATGCTAATTGCTACGTCTTCAACAACAGGACAAGGGTGTGTGTGTGTGTGTGTGTGTGTTGCGGTGCAGTTCGGGTCATTGCTTGAGCTCATATGCTTAGTGATGGACACTGAATGAGTCTGGTGGACAGAGTTGACGTGTCCATGCATCTTGTTGACAAATTCATTTCCAATTGTCATCTTGTCTTACCCACCAGCCTTGCATCTCAAGCAATCCTTTTGAAGTGAGACGAGTAAAGAATTAGATATTAAATTAGCTACAGTCAATGGTCTTCAGTTGACTTTGGTGTATGGGATAATTTTGTCTCAGGCAGATGTTTTTGCATTTAAAGCAGGTTGTCAATGTTTGGGGATGAATAAAACAAAACTAACAACTACGATTAAGAGCTGTTTGTGCAAGTATACAAAGTATAGAATAAGTATAAAAAGTATAAAATTAAAGACGCATCTGAAGGGAAATTAGTTTCTATTATTATTTTTGTACTGAATTGATGCCACCTACCTGAACTGCTCCCTGATAAGCTCAGACAATCTAGTTCAGTAAAAAGTAATTTTAGTCAAACTTATTTCACATAAAATGTAATTTATTGGAGTAGTTTCTTTTTAATTATGTTGAACTTGATTTCAAAGGTACAGTGAAATAAAATTAAATAAACATACATTTCAAACACTTTGATTGTAGCGGAGAAAGCTCTTTTCCTTTTTGCATGAGGTTGACTTTGAACTGTTGCATAGCAACAGATGCATGTGCTTCTTCCATACATGCCGCTGCTTTGTTGTGTTACTAGTTTGAAAAAGAGATGCTAGTTTAACACAGGTCCTTGCAGGGCTCACAAATCATGTACGATTACATTGACACCTGCTTTACAGCATCAGACATCAGTTGTAAGAACATGTGACTTTTGACTGAGGCTTAAATGCCAGCTGGCCTTCACGAGTGATGACAAGGCAGCAGGTGTGGTGTTGAACTCTACATGCAGGTTATCAAACATTCTGGATGATTAATGCTCTTTAGATGAAATCTAGCATGTTAACATGAAATAGATAGATAATAGGTTCTGGTTGATGGAAGTGCTGCAGACCAAATTGCACACAACACCCTGTGAAAAATCTATTAAAAAACTGATTAAACTACTCCTTTTCCTGATTCCCCCTTCATCACTATCTTACCCTTTCAACACCCTAATAGCTCATCTTCAGAGCGTCTCTGGTGTGAAAATAGAATCAGGAGATGGTTGTCCCAGCTTCAGAAGCACTAAACTGTGTTAACATGCAGGTTTCTGCTTTTGCACTGTCTACAAAGTACATTAACATTCTGGAAAGCTTTTTCCTCTGCAGGGGAATTGTATTCCTGCTGCATGAAAACAACAGAAAACCGAGAGAATTCAAAAAACGACAGAATGGAAATGATGTAACAGAAAATACATGAAGGGGTTGGTGTGCAGAATAGTCAGTTTGACAGTTCATAGGACGAATTTATATGAGGCAAAGAAAGAAATAATGGCGTTAAACCACATACAGAAAGCGGTTCTCTCCATGGAGCATGAACATGCTTGAGAACCTAATACAGACGGCGGCAATTTCTATGAGGCAGAGTCGAGAAAAAATGTACTATTGATTCACACACTTTCTTCCATATACTGCGTTCTCAGCAAGCACTGCTTGCCGTTTGTCTTAGCTTTAAATTTAACTACTCGACAGGCAATACCTATGTACTTCCCTGTAATTAAAAAGTGAATTAATCTTGAGCACTGGCTGTCATAAATTCCCCCATTTTTCCCCCAGCCTGCTTTCCGGTCCCCCTCAATAAATATATTCAGAGCAATCAATACGGGTATTACTATGTATATATCGCTGTGGGAATCAGCTTGGCAGGTTGCCTTTGGCAGTGCTACACTTCCCGCTTTGCCCATGTTATCCTCCAAAATGGCCGTCTTCAGTTCTATATGAGGAGCTGGCTGCTTTTGAGGGGACGGTGGGAGTAACACGCGTGGGAGTGTTTGAGCAAAGGGCTGTTTAACTGGAATTCGCTTTAAAGATATTTTGAGAAAAAGTTGAAGAAACATAATGGTAAAAAATAGACTTTCAATGCCTGCCTGGACAGATCTGAAAAGTAGATGAGCGAGATGAAACACTGTCAATGTGACAAGTTCTGATTACTTGAACACTGAAAATAAAGTGAAAGAAAGTTGCAATTAGGCAGATGTGTAAACTGAGGCTGTGCGCTGTAATTAATCGTGATTGTGTTAATTATGCTTTGTTTTTGCCATAATGAGGACTAAAAAGAGACAAACAGCAGAAGAAAGTATAGAAAATGAAGGATCTTATGCCAAATGACACTCCGCCGCCTCACAGTTGCTATATTGAGATTTCATTGCAGTGGATATTAAAAATGCCAATTCTCTCCCCGCGGCAAATAAGTTCACTCTCATTCCAGCTACCCCAGCACAGTGAATTATTTCTCTGCTCCGTCTGTAAAAACTTGTCTTTTAAGTCCATTATTTCCCTATTTTCCATAAGCAAAGCCACGTCTGATACAATCTTTTAATTAAGATTTTACAAGTTGCTTCCTCCAGCTCAAAAAAATGATTTTTTTTAGTGCTACAGCACACTTCCCAAGGACAAATTATAATATCTTTGTTTAGCTTGGCAGATCACTCATCTTGCAGATCTCATCTGTAGCGAGGACTACTTTTTTTTTTATTATTTATCCTGCTGCAGGAAGTTCACATCACACAGCCAATATAATGAGAATCCATATAACCCTCTAACAGAGACTGTTTAGAGGGACGGTGCTTCATAAAACAGTTATCTGTGTAAGCGTACGTTCAAACTTTGATTCCAGATACAAGCTTGGCCGACAAGCTAACTGTCTGTGTTATGACCAGTTTGAAACATCATAATCTGTATTCCTAATATCTGCTGTATGAGCTTAACCACTTTCAGCTCAATTGTTCCATTCATTCACAGCCCAATCAAAGTGATGGTGGTGATGATGGTTAATTGTGCCGCTGGAAATCACAACAGGATAAATTGAAGTCACAGAATTTATTTTGTGACTCAATAGCGACAAGAGCTGCACAAAATACCTGGTACTTGGATGCCATTGCCACCGATTTATCACGTGCCATTATGTCAATACCACGTGTTTCATTCCACATTTGACAATTTGCTTCACACTTGTGCTCTTTTGGACCTTCATATTCTTATGTTTTAAATTAGTCCACTTTCATTTTTATTCGCTCCTTCATTTTTATTTTTGTACTTACTGTTAAACTTTGGTAAGAATTTCAATGCCTCGTTTGAAGCCACTGTCACAGCTGAGGAAGTAAAGAAATAGTAGAGCACCATAGTACAACAATCATACCAAAGAAAGAAGTAGAAGATGAAAAACATATTTTTGGTAAATCATTTAAATGAAACAAAAATCCAGAAAAGAAAACAGCTTAGAGGATAATTCTTTGGTAATAAGACTGTATCTATTTATATAGAATGCAGCACATGCAAAGTTAGATAAGGGGCACAGAGTACATATTAATCCTCATGCCAAATTAGCTTCAAGCAGCAAGGTGATTCATCAAAGACTACTGTGCTAATCGGTTGCTATGCCAAATCTTGTGGTAATTCCCCTCTCTATACAATACACACACAGTGAGCATGAATGTTCATATACTTCACATTGTGCATTTATAACAGGGTTGGTAAATAACGTTATGTGAAAAAAGACTTTGTCAGTGCTTATGAAAGCCACCTCCTTTTGTCAACCTAAGTGCCAATGATATCTATGTGTCCGTTTCATATTTTCATGTGGCATAGTGAGTAGTCTTCAAACACATTGCAATAAACACTCTGTCCACAAGGGGAAAAACAGCTGAATAAAGTAAAAAAAAAAAAAAAGGTACAGTAGTGGTGGAAGATGCAACCACGACGAAAATGTTATATGGTAGATGCCTTCAGATACAGCTTCTCTATTGGCCGCGAGAAACCTTCAATGGCATGGAAATTAATGGAAAACCCCCCACAACTGCTTCCATAAATGCATAAAGTCAAACAATAATTCTTGGCTTTGGCCATTATTTGTGTCAGTCACCATGCAAACAAGCCAACATTTTATCTAGACGATACAGACCACTTTATTTGGAGGAAGTCAGCAATAACATCTGTGCAATCACATTTCTTTCCAAAGTTCAAGTCTATGTTGTTGAGCTAAGTCAAACCAATTTATTTCATTAAGGAAAAATCAGGACATGGGTTGTATTGTCCCCCACTGGAATCTAACTGTGACCTTGTTTGAGATTCATCTTATGACAAGTAATTGGCTTGTCATCATTAATGTAGGAAAAACATGCTAGCCAAGAGAGAAAGGGCCCAGGTTCAAAGCTGGCCGTCGGCCTTTAGCAAAACCAATTATTTCTGAACATTTACAGGGTACCGTGCGATGCAAAAAGCAAAATACATCCCAATCATATTCAACACTTTAAAAATTGATGTTTTTGTGATCCAGTATCGCTCTCAGCACAGTTTAGACTTTGATTACAGCAATCTATCCACCCCTTGTGTGTTAGTGACCACTGCGTATAAAATCCATACTAGGCTTCAGGGCATGCTTAACTGTGATGGTGATGCAATAGGTACTAGGTGCAGATAAGTATTATTGCTATAATAGCCTGTAGCTGTAATACAACACAGTCTGTAACAGTCTGTTTCTCTACAGTCCACTCTGAGCAAATACAACCAAACTGGACTTCAGCAAACATGTTTCCCTCCCAATGTTCAACAAACTGGGTTGATCAAATATTGGCACTTAACTTGAACCACTGCGAGGTTTGATTGCTGATGCCTGAAATGATTTTAGCCAATGTTTTTGGCTCTCGGCTCAGCGCTCAAACATCCTTTGGAATGTGCATTGAGTATAGCACAGACCCTCTGCATTATTCATCAAAGCTGCCTCCAACATACCTCTGGAAAAAAATATGATTAAACCAGTGGGCTTAAGCACTTCCATAAACAAGGATATGATCGTCTTTAATAATAAAAAGCACTCAAATGGATGTTACATAAGCAGAAAGGAAATCTTTGGCCAGGCGAACAGTGAGGAGGCTTGCGTCTCAGAGGTGGCATGACATCATCTCCTGAAAAGAAACCAAAACCTGCTAGTCCCTCAGTAGCTAATGTATAGTTCCTGATACAGCACTACCATCATTGTTCAGCTTTTATATACAGTGCAAATAACCGTGCGGCTAAATTTATGAAGCACACCGACCCTACTCCTAGCAAAGTATTCCAACAACCTTGTGCTATGTGACTAGTAAACTTGAACCGTTGTGATCTGGGCAGTGACGGCTGGGCAGATAGCCTCTCTCTGACACTCTCTTTCATCTGTCTCTCAGCCTTGCACCGTGGCTCCAGTTCAACCTTCCTTATCACAAACACACACATCTGACCTTCCACGTAGCCCTCTGGCTGAGGACCAACATATGAACCTGGGCTGTCATTGACATTCTTGTGCATCATCATCGCAAGTTCGAAATGACACTGTGACCCGGCAGGTACGAGATTGTGATCAAGTGACTATGGTTAGGGTTAGGAATAGCTCACCTCCTACTCATGTATGGAGTGTAGAGGTCTTCATGGCTTATTGGATCCATGTAGAGTCCTCTTTTATTGCTATACTGTACATCTCTGTGCCGTGTCAGACGAATACGCGGGTGGAGAAATGACTTGTATTGCATGGATGCTTGTTGGTTGGGAGCAGATCATGCAGCTGTCAGTGTTGGTGTTCTCTGTCTGTCCGGATCTGCTCAGTTTGACCACATTTTGGATCTGGCATAATTATCCTTAGATTTATTTTGGACCTCATCTGACTATCTTTGAGTCCATTTTTTGATTAACTTAAATATGTCACATCCATCTATTTTTAACTGGAGTCCTGAAAACCTCAACTCCATTGGCATAGTTACTGTCGGCCAGGCTGCGCTAATGATATTTCCTGAATGATAGCGTTAAAGGTAAATCCTGCCTCTGATATATCAGAGTTAAAGTGTTTCAATTAGCTTTTTTTATGTAGTCATATTCTCTAAACCTGGCCATACTTACTTCAGTGGAACTAAGGCTGAAATTAAAGTTTGGTGGATCTAGAGAAGGGAAAAATGGGAAAAGTCCTCCAAATTAAATGACAAAATACGTCATTTGTTTTTGCCCGCCAGAACACACAGAACGATTTTCTGATCTGATGCCACTATGGGCAGGGTGTCATCATTTGGTGACACTCTTTAACAATGTCACCCAACTTCCTCCTTTGCATATTTATTACGGCTTTGCCACTGGAAGAAAAAAATAAACAAAACACAGGTCATGCTATGGAGCACGAGCTGAAACGACTGATGCTGTATTGAATGGACTGTCTTGCATAATGGGCAACTGGTGGGCTGACATGAGCATCCCTGAAAAACAGCTTATTTGAAGCAGAGAGGCGTGTTTCAGCCATAATTATATCTTCTGATGCATTCTGGTCTGTTTAGCCCAGGGTATCATCAGGAAAGAAACCTTCATCTCTGCCTTTTCTTCCACGGTATGATCGGGCATGATAGTATGTTGAAAATCACAGCAAAATGCCAGCTCTTGAAAGAAGCCTCTCCCCTTTGATTCAAGCTGACATCAAAACCTGACATTTAAAGATGATGCTATGTTATGTTGATATTAAGCTCCATTGCAGCTGCGCAATAATATTTGGATATGAGACTGTTTCCTACATTTCTGCACAGTACAAAACCCACTCCTGTGGCAATCCAAGCTCCAACTCTGCCCCTGATAAGATATATACCCGTCACACGTGCTCTTTTTTATACATTTCATCTGTTTGATCAACACGTACTCTGAGTTTCCCCAAGTTTGAAGAGCAATACAACAATAAAATGGGATTCGCCAAATGTGAGAAGCTGCTTGTGCAAAACATGCACTGCAACCGTAGCCTTAATTGCAGGTCTATCAAATGCCCCCAGCCCCCACCTCCAGCATCCAGCCCTCTTGTCCCTCTCAACCTACTGGCAGTGACTGCTTGGTTTTGGTTAAACCTCTGTCACAAGCGGCTAAGTGCTCCCTTGTGTGAGTCAGTAACCTCCCACGCCCCTAACAAACAGCCTTGATCCCTCGGAAACACAGAGGCTCCTTTTTATTTTCTTAATGGAAACAAAACAGTTGACATAGAGGCTTCTCAACAAACTATGTATTATTTGTCCTGATCACCCATTCATTGCACTTGCCAACCAAAAGTGACCCCGTAAACTGGCCAGCCCCCTATTAGAAACTGTGTCTATTTGACTTGAACTCTATTCCAACCTCCTCCTCCTCAGCTTGATGCCAGTGGCCTGTTTAATTCCTGCTTGGTGCCATTTCTGCACAGTGGCCCCCTATTGCCGAGCTATGAATCCCTTCTCCCAGCTCCGCCGCCATGCCTCCCATCCCCCTTCCTTCTCCCTCCCTCAACACCCCCGCCCCCCCCACTCTTCCTTCCTCTCAACCCTTTTGCCAGTGGCCCCGCAAATCTCCGGAGGCAGGCAGTGCCAAACGTTCCAGCTGTTTAAACAGGTCAGTGGTTGGTGCCGTGTGCCAGCAGGGGTAGCTTTGCCATTGTGGTGCCCTACATCGCCAGTTTGTGCTCGGCCCCCTGAATCCGTTGTCCCCAGGGGAGCTGCAGGGCCCAAACTGTACTGATGCTCAGCAGGGAGGTGCTGGATTTACTTGCATTTTATTGCCTCAGTCCCCCACCTTTCTTTTCTATATCCTACTTTTGTAGTATTGGAAAGAAAATGGTTTTAAGGCTGGGTGAAAAAAAAAAAACACAGTTGTGACACAAAGGCATGAAAATACACTAATTTAAGCTGGCGTTGTAAAACCACTGAGTGTGCAAAATTGCAAAATGTTAGGACAGCCTGCTCTTTCCATGAACTAGAATGATCCAGGTGAAAGCTGTGAACCTTTATTGATTTCACCCTTTAAATCCACTACAGTCATTCAGGGAGAGATGTGCTATACATAGATGAAGGTAAGAGGGAGAGACATTTATGCAAGATTTAAGCCTCTGGAAAACTGAGACATGGGCTCTGCAAAAATAGAGTGCAGCTCATTACAAGCAAGGCATTTCTGACATTTTTTTTGTTTGCAAAGTCACATTGTTATTCTACCATGACATGGAGTCAGAGCAGAAGACTGGGGAATCTTTCCACCCTGCATTTATTCTCCTTTCTGTTCCATTTAGTTCAAGATATTAAAAACATTCCTAAGATGTGGGTCAGGTCATGACAACCTGACGCAGCATTTCATGGCAACATAGAAAATTTGTTTTTTCCTTTTAACCTGTGATCGAGGGTTCAATACATGTGATATTCTTTGATGGCTCCATGGAACAACGAGACTTAACAAAATCAGACACTAAAATATAAAATGATTGTTTCACCTTGCAAAAGGTCAAAATAAATGTCACTTTTTCTGTTTGAATTAGAGAGTCCCTGCAGAGAGTATCTTTTTTTAAAAAAGGAGCAGAGGAGGTGATGTACTGTAAGTATATGCAATGTAAGGCTTTAATCATGCGAACAGCATCAGAGTCGAGGGTAAAGTCAGTATGATCAGAGCAGTTTCCTCATGGAGGCAGACTGCAGGTCCACTCTGTAAATGTGATGTAGGTGGACAGCTGATGCATGTTAACGAAAGCAGAATATTTGAATGTATTATAAGACCAGTCCGCTGAGATGCTACTTAACCAATCGTCTCACTGTTGAGTAACAATCACACATTAAACCACGATGATGTCCTCAAAGACGCAAATTGTGTTTTCAAACATAACAACTGGCAAAATACTGTCACACTGAAGCACATAAAAACAAAAGAA
>JBCAUF010000096.1:3471780-3482084 GCA_038406115.1 Haemulon aurolineatum
GCTGGTCGAAACCATATGGCGTCCTCCTCCTTGCTCATCCTTGTGCCGTCAAAGCTGATGGGTTCCTCGAAGTCGCCGTGTCCTGCACTCTTGTACCACATAAGGCTAAGTCCTGCGCTCTGCGCATGGGTGTAGTTGGCCCGTATATATCCATAGAATAAAGCACACTTAATCCGCACAGGTTCCCCCAGAAGCACTTTATATTTCAGGTAGTCCACTGACCAATCGGTGCAGCCTTCCACTGAAAGAGAAGGACAGGGAGAGGCAGAATTAAGCAGGGGTTACGGGAAGAAGAAGAAGGGGAAAAAAAAGCCCCGCAGAGTTGATGTGTAATCATGGAAAGGGTATGTGGCAACCAGGACGAGACCACTTTCAGCACTGGCATCAGTCTGTCTGTTTGTGTGCTTTGCCAGCAATCCTTGTATCACAATCAATCAAGACGCTCGCTTCCTCCAAGCACTGCTGATCTCTCCAGTGTCCTCCTTTTTGCGCTTCACAAGAACACACGAACCAAACCAGGCCATTAGTGCATACAGACATCCTTATAGTGTAAAAACATGTCAGTGAAGTGTTCCATTACCGCACAATCCGTCTCAATGCTACACTGTGCTCTCAACATATCAATTGTTGCATTCAATAAGCGTTCCCCGTCTGCCTCCGTCTTCACCTACAAACATTACTATATCTATATTTGACTCATGTGTCATCATCTCAAACATAAATTGAGTCAACTGGCAATAAACTGTGTATAAGCCTCCATCCCTCAAATAGCGGTGATGACACTCATCTACGTTTCACCTGAGAAAATTAGAAGTCTGCTCTGCATTCATTTCCTAAAGCGATCAGACTATCATCAGGGCTCAAATGCGGTCTCCAGTCATAGAAATGGGGAAAGCAGCTCGTATCATATTGCGCCGCTGCACATGGCAAGGCTGAGCAATAGAGGTCTTCCTGTTAAGACATCTAATAAAGCCCACCGACTGTCAGTCAAAAAAGTTACAAAGATTGAATAATAGCTGCATTATTCATGCACTGCAGGCAAAGGGAGGGTTTGGATTTTCAGACTTATTTTCCATCTTTGGGTGTATATAAAATTCATGAGCAACACCAAATATTAAATTGACACTTAATCCTTATCAACGTCTCACACACCAGCGGAAACTCACACAGACAATTCAGAACTCCTGCCTCTCTGATTGAGATTTTAACACAGAGTGAGTTGTGTAAAAAGACAGAGGTACTGTACAGTAAGCACATTTGGGTGGATTTCCAATGGGTTCAGCCAGAAATGGGAAGAAAATGACTTTCAGTTGAGCTGTGGCCTGTATCATGTGGGTTAGCCAGCTGTCTGTGGGCTTAACTTGAGTTTTCATGTTTCAGGAGCTGGGTGCAATCTTCACTGGAGAAAATCATTATGCTAATCTTTGCTGCACAGCACGTTTAGTTCAGGAAATCTGATCAATGTCTCCTTTAAGGTTCTATAAGGTTCCCCATGTTATGATCTTGTATGAATGACAACTTAACAATGAGGTTTACAGCAAAATAGCAGGTGACTTTATAGGTTTATATGGTTGTCCTTAACAAAGCTGAATGGTGAAAGGTGATAATATCAGCCTCACTGCTGTCACTTTCATTCCCAACAGAATTCCCGACTGTGACTCTTCGGTGCAGATAGGTTTTACATACTTTTGCAAAACTGAAGCTCAGGATACAACAAGATGATCTTTGAAATATTATCATGTTTTAACTCAATGCGCTGATTACTGCATTTTTAAAAACATCCACTCCTTATGGGGCACTCATTTCTTTAATTCAAGCTTTAATCCATGTAGTTACACTGTCTGAATTTTTGTTGGAATATCCACTATATTAACTGCATCTTATAAATCAGATAAAAGCTTCTGAGCTTAAAGAGGCTTTAGCGACTGTCTTTACAGATAAACTTTATTAACATTAACATTAACAAACCACTTGTTTTATATTTGAAAAAAGCAAAGTGGGTCCACTCCAAAATAGAAACAAGCTCACTGCCTGCTTCATCTTCCCTTATCCATTTTTCCCTTCCTGTTCCTGACATCCTCTTTTCCCCCGCCTCACCTCGCTGCGTCACTCTTCCTTTAAAAACAGCTGGCGAGCACAGCTGCCACGGACTCAACAGGCTTTGCTAATTGAGCCTCTATAAATGTTTTATTTACCAAAGAAGCAACTCGGCCGCCAATCAGCGAGGTGCGGTACGTGTGGCTGTTGTTGGGGGTAACCGGGGGAGGAGTGTTGGTGTCGAATTGATTTAATCGTGCTGATTTATGTTATTGTATTGTATTGTATTGTATTGTGTGGGATGATAAGGGTCATGCTGAGAGCAGCAGCAACAACACTTGTGGGTGCTGGAGAAAAGATGAAAGAGGAGAAAAGCATACACACTTCAGGAGTGAAAAATAAGGATGGCATAATGTCCCAGCCCCCATGAAATGCGCCAAGCTGTGAAGCAAATTTTCATAGCGGCCGAACCGTGTAACTACAACGTCATGTGATGCACTGGGGCCGAAAAAGACTTTTTCCCATAAGCTTACTGTACATTGTAAAAAAAGCAGCTGTAAAACAGTGGATACATTTTTTTTCAGCGTCACAAACCCAGCAAAATGACTTGTTTCACCATCAGAATTTAAATCGTTTGGAGTCATAAGATTAAATTATGCGTATCACCATTCAAGTTAGCGGAGCGCTAAACCGGAAGCTAGCAGCCACATTCTTCTTTGTCACTCCAACTGACGTTAAAGTCTCTACTGCGCGTGCTCTATGGGCCCCATAACGAGAAGTAACCCGGACGACACGGGTATTTTTTACGCACGCATGTCGAGTGTTTTTTGCTTCCTGCACTTCTGAGCAACTTTGCATAGGACTGAATGGAGGCTCCGCCCCTAATGCTGCATCCAGTTCTTAGTACATTCATGATAATGTCACATTGATACACTTCCATTGCAGCTGCACTGATCTGTCTACGCTTGATATATTTCATTTACCATCATGCGCAAAACAGAGATCAATAACAAATTTCAAATAAAGTTTTGGAAGCTGAAACCACATTTTTGCATTTGATAAATGACTTAAATACTTAATTGATCATCAAAATAGTTGTTCATCAATTAAATACTTCCTCATCTATGTTCTGTCAAAGTTGCTGAAAGGCTTTCTGGGATATGTAGGAGATAATTTTAGCAGAACAGATTAGGGGGGGTGGAAATTGGTAAAATAATATAAAATATAGCACTTCATCACATACCTTGTCCTGGGAAATCACAAAAAAATTAAAATACAGCTCATTTTACCTGTGGCACACCATGCCAAATCTACAGCATCTTTCCTATTCCGAACTGATCTTAATTCAGCTACAAAAAAATCGATGAGAAAACTGCTTTCAAATGCAGTGCTTTGACATCACCCTCGAAACCTCTTTTTGATTCCCTGAAAGGAGCAAGACTATGAAAAAAAACAGCCTCATTTGTATAAAGGATGAATAACTGGAAATAAAATGAAGCAAATAAAAATGCTGGAGAGGGTGGCGTGTGTTCTGCGAGCTAACCAACACCCCACTCCTTTCATTGTGATCATGTCTAACAGTTGCTATGGCAACGAAGGGTCTGCCCTCCCTTATCAAGAACTTGCTAATTAGTTTGTGGACGATAATAACTTGAAGGCTTAAGGTAAGACACACAGCCGAGATGGTTTCACTTCTAATCATGTGTCCTAATTGAGACTCTGAAGTGTTTTACTTTCACAACTAATAAAAACAGCAGGGGGGGTGCAAAAGGTCATACAGGCAGGCGGCGACTCAAACACAGAACAAGATTAGTTCAGCAAAAGTGCACATGTGTACATGAGGTAACAGCTTATCTTTCTCTTAAAACATATAGTTTTTATCTGGGAATTTATGGTGCAGTGACTTTCTCAGAGGTACTCTGCAGTAGTAAAAAAAAAATCAACATACAGCAACCACAAACGTTACAGTTCTCCCACATTAGTACTAGTGCCAGTGATAATAATTACTTTTGCTGAATTACTGTACAGTAACTTAGAGTAACAACCCATCTTAGCTGAAACACAACTTCACATATGGAGCCCCGACATGACCTAATTACTGTTAGTCAAATGCTCTTGACCTCTTTTGAAATTCCAACTTGAAGAGAGAGCTACAAGTACCTTCATAACTATAGGTCTATGAATTCTGAATGAACACCAGAGCAGGTAGACTAAAGAAGACCTTGTCTCACCGCTGTGAATTGATTTCTGTTTTGATACCTCCTGATAGAGGACGTTTAGCCCAGATCAGAGTTAATATGATGTCAACTTGTACTTCAAGTGCTCTGGTACAAGGCAACTCACTTTGTTTCCCCTCCACCCCCAGAAGACAGAATTTGTCTGAGTTTTTTCTGGGAAAAAAAAACACAATAGACTGCAAGCATATTCAGGTAGTTTATTATAGTGCACGTACTGTAGGCAAAGGTTTACTGTTTGGCCCCTTTTGGCACCCCACCAATCACGCCACATGCAATGGAGATTAATCTTGTCACCTCAAAGTTCCCATTAAATCCAGTGCAACCAGTTCTCCTGTGCTGCAATGAAAGTGAACATCCTAGTTTGTGTTAATTTCAATGAACAATGAACTCTTCGTAGGAATTTGGAGTATAAACAGTGTAGCACAGTGTAGGATATAATAACGCTCTTTAAGACAGATTGACACAGCCCTTCTGTAGGACACAACCTCAAGTTATAATAATGCAGATCATTTTTACATGACTATGTGCTTGTGTCATGTAAATTCCTGTGCATGCATTACTCTTAAATTACAGTTTACATACAATTTGGAGGTTGATGTCATATGTTACTCTATTATATTTCAAAAGGAAATATTGTATTAATATATATTACATCAATTTGATAGCTGTAGTTTCTTTGCAAGACTCAGAAAGTGGCCTCTCTGCTTTTACTTCTGACATTTACTGTGATACATTTGATAACAATACTTTCACTGAAAAGAAAAAAAAAAGAACTGCAAGATCTACTGTTCCAATATGCCCCACTCACTGCCCACTAAACCCATCTTTGCACCCTTTAACATATTCTGTTGGTCCAGACAGAAAAAGGAAAAGACAAATTTACTCAGAGGTGGTTTCAGTTTGGCTGCACAGAGTGGCTTTCGTACCAGAAAAACCACAGTAAATGCATCACTGCCAAACATCAGACAGCCTAGCTCTGTCATTGCCTTTCCCATCAGCACTGCAAATAAACGCTTGTCCACTCAGTTTCCCCCTCCCTTTTTACTTCTGAACAATTGTCCCTCTTAGTAAAAAATAATAATGTCTCGCATAACGGGAAAGAGTTATTTTGACGTAGTCCAAGTGCAATTAAATTTGCTACCACAGTGGAGTACATTCTTTCATGCAAAATTGTACCAAATTGTCTGCATGGGCGGTTAAATAAAACATAAAACGGCACACACTTAAATGTGGATATTACAATCACTGGACTAAATAATTAAATTACACACATATTAGTATGCATCTGATTTAAAAAAAAAAAAAAAACACACACATGAAAAAATGTAAAGTGATAAAAAGTGAAACGGTTGATTACTACTGAAAACATGCGCAACATGTAACAGTGGGTCTTTTCAACAGTGAAATTACTGTCAGATAAAGATGCTTTTTAAACCACCCTAAGGCATTCGATTACTGCACAGGGCTTTGAAAATATCCCCAGTTCAACTGAGAAGTTGGAAGAAAAAATAAAAGCATCAAAAATCCTAAATTAAATTTCCCTTTAAGGGTAAATTCCAGCCCAACTGTTTCAAAGGGCCTGCTGTATTTATCTCTAATACAGCCATGAGGAGCTTGCCAGCGCCAGTATCTGTTATCTTCCACCTATCCTCAAATTGCCCGTTTCAGACTTTTGACAGAGGGTTATCGTTCATTTCAGTAAGTGAGGGTGGGGATTCTGCATAATCTGTTGGCAGGAAACAAACATGGTACAAAGCCTAATTGAACTCGATTAACATTTCCCTGCTCACCAGATTTCCATTCTGCTGGATCACAATTGGTGAGGGAATTGGCCAATCTGCTGAGCGATAATAACAACTCCGGCAGCTCTTCAGCGACTGGGACCATCAAGCATAAGCAGTGTTTGCGGCTCAGCTACACATGACCCATACGTAAAAAGGGGTAAATCCTCGGTCGCCGTCCCCGAGTGGGCCCAACAATTCCGTTTGTCAGCTGGAAAAAACGCTAACTGGTTACTGTCAGCTGTCATGCTTTGCCAAACCATCGCAGAACAAATGTTTGCATGTCACTCCGCATGGAAGTCGGGATTTAATAGAGTCACATTCACTGACACCACACCGAAATGGGGTCTTCTTGCCATATCCCGATTTAACCACGCCATTAAACAGAGACAGGGCCATTTGTCAGGCCTGCCTTGTTTTTATGTTTGTCATGTTTGTCTCATTTGTCCCACTGTGTAAAAGACTGGAGCCTCATTTATAAAAAGGCTCTTATCCTCGTGTTTTATGCCTGTAACCAAAACCAAACCAAGGATGTGATTTATATGAAGGGGGTTGCCAAAAGGTAATTGGCTGCACAGATGCATCCTTTCATATTAAAATGTATTTGTAAAAATCATCATCCAAGGTTTGAATGTAAATATAATGTAGACTGCAGTGTAAATTAAAATGAAGGTCAATAATTCTACAAAGACATTTTGAGTCTTAAAGCTAATTATACTTTCAAAGTAGAAATGTATGCCATTACTCAAAGCACTTCCTCTGAATGAAACACAAGTTTTTCTTTTAATTTGACCCTCGCCCTTATGAGGAGCACACTGGGAATCGGCCTCAAGGCATTTTCCACTCATCTACTGAAGTTGTTTTTTCTGAATTGAAAAAACATTTTAATGAGTACTATGTTATAGAAACTGGTTTGCCTATGTTAGTGGAGCTTCTTCATATTGGATATATAGGGCAAGGTATTCTGAAATATATTAAAAAAATAAATCCTGTCTGCTGGAACGATGCAACACAGATGTTGCCGAGATGCTAGTAAACACGCATTTAAAAATAAAAAGAAACACACACACACGGGCACGATGCATTTCTGGTTTAAAGGGCACCATAATAAAGCTAAACAAATGTTATGTCATCGTGCTCCGGCTACATTTTACTGTCACTTGAGAATGAGCATGTGCTCCTCCTGGAGTGGAGGTGATCAGCTCATAAATCGGGTTACAGGTCTGCTGAGGGGTAATCGTATGCAGATTGAGTCAGGTCACCACTGAGACTCCCACAAAGTGTCTGTTCTCCCATAAGCACTCAAGGAGATGGTTCACTACCATTTTTCTCCATAAAAGCTCCAGTGTAATTCAATCAGAAAGGCGTGCATACATTAGACCTGGGCTGATTGGATAAACACACAAGTATCTGTACACACGTCTACACACACACACGCACACAATCTATGAGGTGGCGCGACATCAACCTTTACTTGCCCTCATGAAGTGTAGTGTCTTAGCTGTCCTGGCTCCCGGGTCCCTAAAGGAACTTATCAACTTCACAGCCACTTTTGCCGAGGGAGGGAGGAAGGCAGGGGAGGAGAAAGATGTCTCGAAATCTTGACCTGCCATTTTCCACCTTGTGAAAATGCTGTCGCAGCAGAGTGGGTCTCAATTAAGAGGAATATAGCTGTGATGTGTGGGAAAGGTAACCTCTCGGCTGGCGGCGTGCAGGAGGAGATTACCTGCATGATTGAAGTACCTCCAGCAGGTTGAGAGAGAGAATGAGTCATCAGCCAATAAAGCAATCAGCCGCGGCCATCTGCATGTGAGTGTATGTCCACACACACACACACATACAACCCATAGGACCTCTGGAACAACAAGGGAGGCTCAGGCCTTGCTCTTAAACAGAAAATAATCGATTTCCAAAATTGTGGGAGGGATATTAAGGGCCGTATACTGCTGGCGTAATAACACTGCAACAATAAGGAACTTTGAATGCTAAAATGACCAGAGTTATGGGCCATATGGTGACATAAAGGAGAGTCTGCAACCAACTGGATGTGAACAGTGGTCTATAAATACATAGAGAGGCAGTGCAGGGAGGCAGGGAGAATGTTAAACCGAGAGTAGCATTCATGCTTTTTCATTTTCTTTCCCAAAGTGAGATAAGAAGATCAATCGAGTGTTTCCGCGTTATCTCCCGAGCCGGAGAGATGGACTGTGGATGTGTTTAGCTTAGCTTAGCATAAACAGAAGGCTGGGAAAACAGCTAACCTGGTTTTCTTCAAAGTGTTCAAACGGGTCGACCAAATCCTCTAAAGGTGACAAATTTAGTAACTAAACAAACACAGCGATCAGTGAGAGTGCTATAGTTTAGCCCTGCATAAAAGTGCTGCAAGGATGGATTCTGTGTTCAGCACACAATCTGACATGCAGCTAAACCTCAAGTATTGCAGAATGCAGTTATAAAATGCAACTGTTCCTTTAACTTTCAACAAACGCAACCCAACATTAGCATAATTTTGTCTTGTTTTCAGAAATCAGAGAAATGTAGGATTTAATGTCGATGAAAAGATTGATATTTTTGCAGGGTGACTCCAACTGCCCAGCTTATTTCATGATTGCGGTGACATTTACCTCCCATCCTCCTACCCGTTCCTCACACGCAGATAAAACAACTCTATCTCTCGCCGTCTCGCCTGCACTTTACTCTCATGACACTTCATCTTCATTCGTCGCCTGTCTCTCCCTCCTCAACTCCCTCTCTTCCTTGACAGCCACCGGGGCTGTCATTTATATGCAAATACTCATATGTGATTGGGCCAAAAAAAAAAAACAGAAGAAAAAATACTGTTTTCCTTCCTTTTGTAAAATAAACCTCGCCGGCAATCCTGCCGGCTTCCCCTTTCTGTATCAGATTCGGCTGCTCTGATTGGACACGGCCTCCAGAGAGAGCAACGCCTGCTGTCTCCAATCACGGGTTAAATGCTCACGGGGACAGGCAGCACAGAGAGGTAGCTGATGGGAAAAGGGGACGAGACTGACTTCGCCAGGATGGACCCTTGCAGGGAAGAGAATAGGGGAAGAGGCGCAGGGGAAGATAAACACACACTCTCACACACACACTCACAAGTGCAAGTGGGTAAAGTGGTAGATCCTTACAGTCACAGTTTATGAAGGCAGCAGTGGTACCATTTTATCATTTTCTAAAATCAAATTTGACAATTGATCAATTTTAGGATACCACAAATTTTTTCCTGATCTCATTTTTGAATGTGTCCACACTTTTTCATTACATTTCTTAGACTTGCTGTAACTGAAGTGTTTCTTGGGTTAAAATGTGTCAGAAAAAATAGGACAGTCATCACAGAATCTGACATAAATTCCAAAAAACAAGAGCCTGTTGTGTCTTTGCACGGGTTCAACACAACAGAAGAAGACATGGATCTATTTTGCAGTCAAAACTCACAGTGGTTGATTTTGGTAGAGCAAAGATGTCTCTTCAGGAGGCTCTTATTTCAAATGGTCAGTGACTCTTGACGCTTTTGCTTAATGTCTGCAATGCACTTAAGATGTCGATTTATGCATATCTCTGCAACGCTTCATAATTAGTCTTTGTCTCATTATGAATTATGAAATATGAATAGCGGCTATCACTGTTGGTGCTAACTAGCCAAATATTCTGTTCATTTAAAAAGAGTAGTCATAAAGCACATCACGTGAGAGGACTATGTATGAGCTAGAACCTTCTGGACAAGTATCTAAAGGCTCCATACAATGGTTATTATTTGAATTCAATTATATCTGAAACACACTGTACATATTCCTTCAAGTGGCAATATGTGTATCCAATAAATGTCTGCCTAATTTTAATTTATTCAGTGCATTATGAGGATGCAGCATGGTGAGTAAACTCCTAACCTGCATATGAAGTAGAGCTGCAGTCAACTCCACAGAAACAGAAACACATTTCTCTTCAAAGCAGTATGTAAATCAGCCTGTTTGACTCTATATAGGTGATTAGGCCTGTTTTCCCTTTCATGCTCAATAGCTCTCATATCAAATTTGTCATCCAACACTCATCTACGTCCAAATCTGACAAAGTGTCTTATCATCCCCACCGGATCATCTCGGCGTGAGAATCTGTGATGACTTCGACTCTGACTTTAAAGGGGTGATTATGTCTCCCAAACAGCTCTCTGATTCTCCTGGGCAATCAAACTATGAAAATGTACTTGTATCCATATGTTTAGTCCCGGTCG
>JBCAUF010000096.1:3482184-3498725 GCA_038406115.1 Haemulon aurolineatum
TCTCTCTCTCTCTCTCCCTATCCTTCCTCCTCCGTCTCTCGGTTTTACCCTTCCTCTATCTCCAAGCTATTCAATTCTTGTACAGAGGAGTGGGAGGGTGAGGGGAGGTTGTGCCAGCAGTTCAAAGGGAGGGAGAGAAAATTATGATAGAGAAATGATTCAAGCTGCACATCAGCAAGGACAGCGAGGTCCCCAAAAGCCACACAGCCACACAAACTAAGGGCGCCCGCACTGTAAATCACTTCGCAATTGGCAATTGCCAATAACTCAGCGTGAGTGGACGGTGACTCAGTTTCGTCATAGACATGTCTTCAAGGTCGAGTATATCAAGAAAAAAGGAAAAAAAAGGATTTTTTGCAGAATGAACCATTTCTGCCTGGCACACACAATCTGCATATTTGCAGACTCGTAAAAAAAAAAAACAACAACACACAAATATGACTGCATTATTTAAATTACAAAACAGCACACACATTCATACGCACATGCACGCTACAGTCAAACACACACACTCGCACAGGCAGCCAGGGATCCAGGGAAACCTAGTGGCCTGGAACAAGAGTAGAGCCAGAGCTTCCCATTAGAGGACATTACTGTCAAACACTGGAACGAAAACTACCTGCTGTACACTGATTACCAACCTACCTCCCGCTACAATTCAATTACAAACTAGATAATATGATGCACTGCACTCATTCTCTGTGACAGTGTTCAAGCCAGTGACATGGGGAAGCGAGGACAGCTGGTTGAGAGGTTTCCCGAAAATGCCGATGCCTGCTCCTTTCATATTTCCGCACCAGAGGTGGTATTTTTGGGCTTTGTCTTGCCGGTGTGTCGATTTGCTTTGATTGAACTTGCATCGTCTCGCAGCCCAGGAGGCTCAGCGGCACGATTTCCACCTTCAGGATGTCACTGGTAACAAACGGGGTAGTACAATTTTACTTTTCGCTCCCTTGCTGCTCCCATGAAAACCTGGACCAAGGTCAAGTTTTACATAATTCAACAGATCAGAGCATCCACAAAGTGGATCAAAGCTGCAATTTAAAAACACACAGCCAGTCATCACTGACAGTTTTACAGCATTTACAAAGCTTCACATCTTGCCTAATAAATACATCACAGTTCAGGTATTTAATCGAAGTATAATCTTGAATATTTTCATTTAAATAAATGTCTGTTAACGAGGAAACACAACAGTGACTGACCTTTGGCCCATTGATGAAAGTATTGCAATGCTTATATACTGTATGTGCAGTATTACAAACTTGGTGTTGTTGGCATTTCAAAAGAAAACTATTGTATTAAGTTACTGAATACAAACTGAACAGTGCCTCCTGTTGCAGTTTCACATTAAAAGCACTTGAACTGGAAAAACACGAGTTGCCTTCTATCATGAAGTGGTTAAAGTAAATGTGTTTGTCAGTGACATGAGCACTACCAGCATTGTTCATCAAGTATGCGCCAACGGGACAAAGTAACGGTAACTTTCTGCATTTTTTGACAGCGGACCGGTTTGAAATATTGCGAGGACTAATGGAACAAGACGGAGCAGCCGCAGGGAGCTGTTCGATGAGGTGAACTGCAGGCGACAGGCAGCACGCATCCAACTTCACAGTGAGGTAAGCAAGTCCTTTTAACAGACTCATGCCGTGTGTGCAGCATAAAAGCTGAATCGCAGCTGCTCAGGGAAAAAGGCCAAATGTTGCCTGACCTCTTCAGTGAAAGGACAATAGTTTGTCTGGCTGCACCATGGATAAACAAACCGGTTGCTCTTATGTTGTGGTTATTTGACAAAGTAGCTGTTTGAGAAGTGTTTTGATGGACTTGTAGTATTAAATCACACATGCTGTTTCCACCAGTGAACATAGTCAGATAGTCAACAAGATGAATTCAGTCTTGAAATTTAAAGGATTACAACTTTCAAGCATTGAACAAAAAAAAATTGTTTTCTGTGAGGAGAAGCAGAGAAAAAAAAATCAACCAGTGGTTCAACATAATATCAATGAGAAATCAAAGGCCATTAAAGCCTTTTGAAAGCTTAAATGAATGTGTTCACATTCAACTAAATTAATTGGCTTTATGAAGTGCTACAGCACTACACCTCAACTTGTCCACAAGTCAAGTTCTCTCTCCCAACAAAAATATAATTTCAAATGACTGGTTATGGATATTGTGAGCAGTGACCTTCATAGTAACTCTTTGAGTGCCTGGTGATACAGGTTACTCGCACTCTGCAGGTACCCCACTGACTGCATTGTTTGCCGGTGGGAAGCTGGTGAGGGATCAAGTCCTTGTCACTACACTAGTGACTGCTACTGGCTGGTTCTGGGTACCTGTGGAAGATCTGGGAATAAAGTGTCAACTTCTGGACTTCTAATGGCCAGCGGACAACAAGCTGTGGATGCAACTTGTACTGGGGAACATTACTCTCTTACCCCCTCCCCAGGCCAAGACTGGTAGTTATGCATGACAAGGACAGCAGTGTGAGGGGATCCAGTCATTCCAAATCAGGGGATGAAGGAGAAAAATGTAAGACGCAACTTAATAGAGAATATAGGCCATTAGCAGATATGCACCGACTCTGCCACAAGTCAATCATTTCCAATTTTCTGTCCAGACTGAAGATGACTAACAGCCTCAAAGGAGCCTTTTCTAAAAGAATTTACCTTTGGGAGAAGATTCTCCTGACATTACAGCTCCAATTATGGTGCCGACTGTGGAAGAAAGCAGGTCTGCAAATCACATATTAACTTATTCATACTGTAAATCTAGCAAGGCAAGTGAGTCATTTATTGTACCAGTCAAGCTGCCGGCCTTCAGATAATGAAATATTAAGTTGGTCTAAATGTAAACTGTTCCAAAGTCTCCCCAAAACAATCTGACAGCAAAAAACTTAGAGCAGGATAGAGCAGAATAAAACTGAACATGATTTAAAAATAACAATGCAAATTATAAATGAATAATACTAAAACACTGCAAATAGGGAGTGCTTGTATTTAGGTCAGAAACACTTTCAACTGTGTAACTAATTAAATATGACGGTCATTTTCAGCAAGTTTTTAGTTATATAACCATGCAGGCACACACAGGCGCACACAAACACACACAGACACACAAACATAGCTATATGTTCCACTTGATGCACACATTAAAAAAACAACTCCCAAAACACACAAAATGCAATTCCCTTATCCCTCAGCCAACTGGCTGATAACAAGCAGTTCATTTTCCTGATTCGAAATAAGCCATCTTACTCTGCTCCAATTAGAAGCTTAGTAAGAATTCTATTACCATGTGGTGCACCCGGTCTTCTCCCTCCAAATGCACCCACAGTTCGGGCATGGGTGGAGGGTGAGCGGTTGTGGGTGCCGCCGAGGTGCACAAACAGTTTAAAAAGAAATGTATTCGCGCACAGTGTCAGCAAATTAGAACCTTAATGCAAATTGAATTTACAATAAATCCACGTGGAGCCGCCGTAGAAGGAGGAAGAAAAAAAAAAAGAGGAGGCAGAGAAGGGAAAAAAGCCAAGAAAATGAAAATGGAGATCCTGGCACTATGGGCTCACATTTGCATATACATAATTAATTAAACCGGGGTTCACTGCTTTAGATGGATGACCGTCTGAGGGGGAAACCGGGGAGCGACTGAAAGTGGAACAGTAATAAAAAGGTTAAAGAAAAGGTGATTCTTATTTCAGGGGAGGGGATAATCACCAAGATTCAACTCACTGACTCATCAATGTTGGCGTTCATATATGCATACTGTATTATATCCATTGTATGTCCCGCCTCCCCAAAAATGGATGAATGCCAATTAGCGCCATTCACTCAGTTAGCTTGACAACAGCAAAACAAAACTCAAAAATAAGCTGCAGCCCTCCAGTGGAAGACTCGGTGGGCTTGTTAGCTGGAATCGCAGGTTCGGGCGAGTAACAATGGGGGTAATCCGATATAAACAAACTATTCGCAAAGGTGGTTGAGCACACTAAATTAATGCAATTGTTCCTCGGCTGTTCAGACCGGCTCTCGTGTTTGGTTACAGCTCCCAGCGCAGCCGCTGAATGTAGACATGCAGAAAAGTGAGGCCAACGGTCCAAGAGGTAAAAAGGCTTACTCTGTGTCATATTTCCTTCCGAATTACGCTAGTTTAGATTTACTTTATGGCTGCAGGAAAAGGTTGTGGTGTTTGGGAGTTGGCAAGAGCTCCGTCTGAAATGTCTTGACAGAGTTTGCTTTTGAAGTAAACGTCAAAACAAGAGATAGAACTGCACATGTGAATGTGATGAGTTATTCTGGAAGCGGTTTTTACATCCGATGCTCTTTGAAGCACATCCAGAGCGACTTATGATCTGACAAAAAGTCTAGATTTTCAACATGACAAGAATCCGATAGTGGGAAGGGTTACAGCGTCGAATCACTATCAAACATCCTATGATCTAATCATCACTCTTATCACCAACTATTAAATATACTGACACATGGCAGCTCTGCAGAATCTCAAAGAAAGGGCTCTCTTTCAGTGCAAAAGTATTTAAACAGCAGCAGATAAGTGTAGTAGGCATAGGATATCGTGAAATGAAAATACGATAAATAATGTACATCATAAAACAGAACCCTGAAGTTGTGAAATTATCCTTTTCTAAAACTCAGCTCATTATTATGAAATATCCCAGTCTTTTTCTTTTCGCATTGCAGATTTTTTTTATTTCATACTGCAGTTTTTAAATTACAAAATGTCCTTTTACCAAAGTTTGCTTTTACTTCACAAGGCCATTTTGTACCCCCCGCAACACGTATTCAATTTTATAATGCCACTTTTATCACAAAGTACAGATCAAACTTTGTGGCTGGCTGTTGCTTTGGCCTGAATGAACAGACGGCAATTTACATCTTATATATTTTGTCTGTATTTATTCATATGACTTTTTTCAACTATCTCACTGCCTTGTTTTATCTATGATTAACACTTTGGGTGCCCATCGTTAGCTGGCTGTGATAGTATAGATTGAAGTGTTAATATTACTTGAAAGAAGGCTCTGGTTGTGGCGTGGCTGTTTATCAAGGGGGGGAAAAAAGATTAAATCTACACATTTTTTCAGAAGTGTTATTTACTTCGCAATATGCTTACTTTCAAAAAAGACATCAGTTCTTTTTCTGTGTTTTGTTTTTTAAGAGGATCTGCAGTGTTTCTATTTTCTAAGCAACTATGGAAACAGAAAGGCTGACCAACAATGACAAGGCTGCTATAGAATTGAAAATAGCATACCAGATGGTTGCATCAACATCCCCTGACCTTGCTGTAGAATGAAGTTGCATACAGCTACAAAAGTAACATGGGAGGGGGAGAATTGCACTTTCCTTATGCAGCTAATAAAGTAGAACATTTGAAGTTCAGCTACTTGGACCTGCAGAACCTCCTCTTTCCCTCCCAGGCTAGTCCAACAGATAACACTGGCGAGGGCCGGAGGTCGGAGTGAAACAACTCCAACTACAGTATATCTGTGCAGTAGCCGCACTGGATAAAAAGCAGTGGCTTCTCTTATTGATTGAATGCTAAGACCGGTGTGCCAGTATATCAATCAAACCAGAGCAGCTCTGCTCTTAAGCCATCAAGAGTAAAGTATGCCTACCTGGATTGCAAATCTGACACATTTTTGGTCCTTTTTGATACCACTGGGAGTACGAGGAGCCTTTTTTCCCCCCCTTTTTAATCTGCTTGTGTCTAATTTATCCTCTCTTGGCTGTCCCTCCGCCAGTAATCAAGGAAAATCAAGGAGGCAGTGCCCTTGGTTGGACTTTAGACAAAAAACATGATAAAGGCTTTAGGCTGTAAGAGAGCTATGAAAAAAAAAAATACTAATTCCCCTGCTGAGATGAAGAGGATGTCATAAAGAAATTGAATTAGATTTTTCTTGCCGTTAAAAGGCTAAAGAGGTCTGATGTGATGAAAAAAAGATAGTCATTGTTAGACTTTGACAAAGCATCGGGCCCGTGCTCGCTCAAAGACTTGCCAGAGAAAATCATTTAATAAATTGCACTAATGCCGAGTGTTATCTTAAGTAAAAAATTGATCTGTGCTGCATCTGGGAACAGTTTAACTCTGCTAGCATAAACACACTTTCACAAATAAAACAAAAGACAAACAGTGCCTTTCACATAATGAGGAACTTCTGAACTTTAAAAGATTCAAACCTAATCAGGTTTCAAACAAAAGCCCGCACTGTAAGATTACTGCAGGCGCCAGTCACACCTTCATCACTCCTTTTTTTTTTCCTGTCAATCTATTTGAGTTTACAGTCAGCACAAATGAAATGTGGTGGCCAAGTTGTCATCTCCCTTTTCCCTCTGCAGAGAAAATTATAATATGAAATGCAGCGTCAGGATTTTAAGGGGGACACTGTCTTCTTTTTTTTTCTCCCTACTATGCCAGAAAGTTGCAGTTTGCAAACCGCTGTCACATTCATGTGAAAGCCACATCCACCATGTGTATGTGGAGTGGGATTGTGGAGCAGTGGGGAAAAACAATTCTTAGTTCAGTCCTCAGTGTCCTTGAGAAAGACACGGGGCTGATGCTTAGCGGCTAACCCTGACCGCTGACCTCTCTTTGAAGGAAAGCAAGCGAATCAAGGATCTGAACCGCAGGGCATAAGTAATACGACAAGGAGAGAAATAAATATCAAAGTTTGTTATATGACAAAAGACCTCTGTCATTTGTCATTTCTCCTCTCCTTCCATCTCTCTCTCTCTGTCTGTGCTATCTTGCTCGGCTGCACGTTATCTAATAAAGCAGAAATGCCATAAAAATAACCTTAAAAACCCTTCAGCCTGCCAAATTCTGACACCGGCGCAATTGAGATGCCATCATAAATTCTGAAGTCTGTGATTCTTTTATAGACAGTATGGGAAGAGGTGAGCTAAATGGATGAGAGAGATGGTTGCCAGTAATGTATGAAAGGGGGGGAAAAAAGGAGGAAGGGGACGACACAAATGCAGAGCGAGACAGAGAGAGAGACAGGGAGACATTGAGTGAGTGTGTGTTGTGTGCATGTGAGGAGGGAGGGTGGGGGGGTCGAAAGAGACAGACGAAAAACAGACTCAAAGACAGGCTGAGAGCCCATCTCCTAACTGCGTGCATATTAATGCGGCACTGCGGAAATCCAGCCAGCCAGGCAGCAGCCAAGGTCACCAGAGATTACCAGGACCATGACTAAACAGGCTGGCCGACGATTACCGCACGCGCACTTCCTCTCCTCCTCCTCCTCCTCCCACCCCCGCCCCCCTCCTCCGTCCACTCAGCCCCCCCCCGTTCTTCCGCGACACCTCTCTCACCCCGCACGCGCTCCGGCCCGGGCCCGGTCGCGATCCGACGGGTGCCGATCGCTGATAAACCAACAAGTCGCCTTGTTCTCGCCGATCCGCGGGAGTGGGAGGCGGGCTGCATACATGAATTTTGATCAGGGCGCACATAATACCAGGGGTTGTGATGATGTAACAAGACAGAGTTTCTTGCCTCTTCTTCGCAGGCTCCCCCCCCCCCCCCCTCCGTTCCCACCCTCCCCCTTCCCTCGCGCTCCTCTTTCCCAGCAGTGTGGGTGGGGATGACAGTGAAGGAGGAGGGTGGTGGTGGTGGAGGGGGGTGGTGTCGATTGATTACTTTGGCCACCAATCGCAGATGAGCTTCTGTCCACCCCCCAAACCCTCCACCCCCTCCCGCCCCTCCCTCTTCTATCACCTCCATTAAACAAGCTGTGTCATTAATGGGCTATTTTAGGCCAACGTGTTCCATTAGAGCTCGTCGCGCCCGCTCATTTGAGGGAGCAGGTTAGGATAATATACACGTATATGTCACAAGGCATTGTGGGGAAGCGGTGTTGGCAACAGATGGTGATCACACGCCATGTGCGGCGCTTTCAGGGAGGCTCTGGGATTGAAGGCACGCAGAGACGGTTACAGATGCACTTGGAAGCACCTTCACTTCTCCGCAAAAACCTGATCCTCTCGTACAGTGGGAACACATATACAGAGACTCATACGCACATATACACACACACGAGCTTTCAATTTCGTTAGACACCCTCGGCGCGCGACTCCCTTTCGATTAACAACCAAAGTTTCCTGCAGAGGCTGAATATATGGCTCCTCGCTGAGCCACTACTACACGATCGATCCTGCACTTTGATGATCTTCTAATGAAAGCAGTAAACATGCAGATTAGTGACTGTCAGTGGCTTTTCGAAATGTCTTTCCTCCTCCCACTTTATCTACTCTCCACTATTTAGGAAACCATCAAGAACAATAGATCCCCAGATAAATAGTGCCATTTGTCAAAGTCGCAGAAAACTCACCTCTGTTGTTGTTGTTTTTTTATCTTCAAACTCTTGTTAATATTGTGCTGGAAACTAAAGAAAACAATGTCAAACTAGTTACTGTTGATATAAGTATGCCCATTAACCAATGCCGTCTGCTGTATCAGGACCGTCTGTCGCAGTTAATGAAACATTACTTTTGCAGCACATGTGCAACTTCTCATAACAAATAAAGAGCTCAGTGCAGTCAACGTGTGAACCCCCCCACACACACACATCGGGTTCTTTCTGTTCAAACAGGCCTGGTTTTGTGCTCACTGACTGCTGCTTCAGAGTTGGAACCATGAAGAGTGATCCTGCTGTGCCAGAGCCAGAAAAATCCATTATCATTATATTACTGTTATTCTATGATAATAAAGATGTTTACTCAGTGCTACAGATACAGAACTTGCTACTCGCTGGTTTGGGCACAACACAAATCTGCCAAAATGAACATGATGTTCGAGTTAAGCATAATTTTGGGGCACCACCTGATTATTATGTTTTGCTCCTTTATACTTCTGTGCTCCCATATCTACTGTACATAGATGGATGGATTTAATCATAGTCTGTCAAACTCAAAGCCCACATGCCTGTGTAGGGTTGACATTTGTGTGGCTAGTTCCAACCTGCAGGGGTTCATTTGGTGCTTTTATACAACTACAGTAGGTGCTAACAATGAAAACCACTGAAAACGTTGCTTCAGTGGCAAGATTATCGTGCTCTTTGTTAACCGGGTGGACAGGTGCCACTGTCATGTCAGGGCGACAGTTTCTGTTGGAAAAGAGTTGGGTGATACTTTTATTCAACTTAAATTACGCAACATACCTTTTTTACTCCTCATATGAGTTCCCCACTAGGGTGTGATAACTGTGATGAGGTCCTGCAGTACATTTCAATTTCATTTCTTATCCTATGAACCTTGTAAACAGCTTCCCAGATCAACACATTGACAAGTCGAGCCGGCGGTAATGACTTCTCTTTTTTTATTGGAATTAATCTGTCTTGCAGAATGTTCAAGGAGATAATTAACTGGTGCTTTCATCTTCATTTTAACTGGCATGTTCATTAACGTTTTTGCCGTATCCGGTAAGAAAAGAGACCTAATGTTTCCGTTAATGAAAATAAACAAATAAATTACTTGGACCAGAGGCAATCAAGTTGAGGCAAGGTTTTTGGCAGGGTGACAGGTATCAAGGCACGCGGAGCCAGCTTCATTAGCTGGAATAGGGCAATCATGTAAGGATCATGCGGGCGCCACAGACATAATGATCATGATAATGTCAGATGGTGAATAATAAAATAAACAGGTCCCTTAGGCTTGGCTACCACCACCTTATCATTTAATCCGGTCTTCATTACTTCCTGTGCATTTTGACATGTTATGATGATTGCTCTTTATTTTGCATTAATTCCAATAGCTACTCCGTTGACACCGTGCAGTTCAGCGTGTGTTGGAAAGCAAAAAAATATCTCAACATTTCAGGAAAACACAAACTGCTTTTTTTACATGAAGTATTCCTGAGAGAAGATTTACAGCCCATGAAGAAAAGACAGGACTCTCGGGCACTGAAATACACCTGAAAAAAGTCAAACTGAGTCTGTGTCATACCTCGTCAGATGACTTATCTACCCTCGGTGCTTGCCCAAAACCCAATATTGGGTAATGGAGCCCAGCTGTCAAAGATGCTTAATCTTTCTGTCAAGGAGGTGGATATATTCTAAGAAGGGAGAACATATTTTCCCTATCTATCCCCAGAGTAGCTTCTATGTGTCTGCTCAGGCAGTCAGAACAGTATCTGAAATATCATATTAAAATAATAAGGATGGTTAGATAGTTAGATGGATGGTGGGGAAGAATTGTGAAAAACAACAGAAATCAAATGCAGGACGGACGAGGCTCATTGCTTAATTTCTTTCTGGATTAAAACAACACCAGAAAAAAAAAACCAAAAAAAACCCCCCACGTTCTAAACCTAATTTAGCTGTTTATCCCGATTTTGCAGTTTACAGTAAACATGGTCCTGTCATGATGACAGCTCAGAATGTGTCTTGCATAAAAATGCTAAAAAGCTGGTGATTATGCAGCCGGGGTCCTAAATATCACAACAAAAAGAGCACAAACTACAGAAACTACAGATTTGTTAGCGCAATGCAAATACCACTCCCCAGATATACTGATTTTTTTGGGAGGGGGGGGCTTTTTGCTTTCTTACGATTGAACTATTTTGAAGGGTCCCCATAGATTAACTATCACACCTCTTAAAACGTTCAGACCTATTCCTGCATGCCAATTTCAATTTGCTAAACAATCAATAGCTCCTTCTCATTCTTTTAATGTCTGAATTCTTTGGGCGCAAAGCTGGCAGTATTTTACATTTTTCATCTTGTCAAAAAGTTCCATAAAAAAGACCAGACTTTGACTTAAGTCCACCTTTCAAAACATTTCTGTCTTCCCTACCTTGTCTCTGGCACTCAGCACAGCTCTTTAAAAATATGGCTTGCAAATATGAAGAAAGAAAAAGGCCCAGTAATTTCATAAAGCAACGGATCACTGTGGGGTTTTTTTTTTAGCAAACATCACTCAAGCAATGAGTGAGCGGTGCATTTGTTGGGGACTATTTTCAGCTGTGGGTGAATACACATTTGGTGCTCTAGTTGTATTTGCAGCAGCAGCAGGATGGTGTATGTGGGATTGACTCAAAATAAACTACAGTGCCCATGGTCATTGTAATAAAGGAACATGTCACCCAGCAGAACAGTGTGGCTCGCTGATGTGATTTTAATAGTTTTTGGACAACAATAGAGCTCTGAGGCACAGAGGAATAAACTATATCAGGCTTTGATACGCAGGCAACAACAACACAGCCATTAACATCTCATTCCTGAGAGGGATTAGAGCATGAGGAAATCCCTTACACAGGAACTTCAGTGTCCTATCTGCACAGCCTGAAACCTGCGTGTCCTAAAATGTTTAGGTTTTGCTTGATCCACAGTAGGGGCTCACAGCCATCGCATAATATATTCTCGCCGTGTATACAATCAGCGCTGCATTAAGCACAGTATTTGCATATTACCTTGTTCAACCTGCAAAAGATCTCAGTGCAAGCTGAAAAGTTTGCGTCCTGCTTGGTGGGCTCCTTGTCGCACTTTGAGACAGGCTTTCATACAGTGGTACGGGGCTTATCACCTCTTGTCTCATCCCACACCCTCCCCTCTCATCCTCTCTCCCCTTTCCTTCAATCCCTCTCCTCTTTTTGACTCGCCTCGCGGTCCCCCCTCCCTCCTCTCCGCGCTCGAGCGGCACACAGTATTTGTATATCAGTCGCTGAGGAGCTGTTTCTCTGGTGGCAGCGGTTGTCGCCCTAGAGTATTCTTGTCTGGCATCACAACACAACTCGGAGATCAGAGAGCCGAGCACTGTGCCTTTTAATGGGAAGATCTCCCCCCACAGGCTCCTCTACCGCATGCATTCTCTCCTGCTTTCATTTAATCCTCTCTCCTCGCCTGCTCCTCTTATTTCTCCCTCCTCTCTCCTCTTCCTTCCGCTCTCCCCTTCTGCGATCCTGTCTTTCCTCCTCCTCTCCAGTCCTCTACATCTCTCTGAAACCTCTCTTAACTTTTATCCCCCCCCCCCCCGCCCACCCCGCCTCCCTCTTTCCCCACCGCTTTCTATCTCTTTTCTGCTCTCTTCCTCTCGTGTGCTTGTTTTGAACGCACCAGAACCAGGACATGGGTCTCTGGGGGTGCCGGGGCTTCTTATATAACATTATGAAAAATTCACACATTGCATGTTCTTATTACGGAGAGAAGATGAAGAAAAAAGGGGGAGGAGAAATGTGGTTGGTGGGGTAGGGGGGGTTGGCGGGGTGTGTAGGGGCTGCAACCACAAATTAAAAATAACTAAGGAGTGTTGGGAAGAGGGGTGGGGGGCTGGGGTACAAGTACAAAACAGCCTTCAGTGCCATTTTGGCAGCCGCGATGTTGAATCCTGCCACCACGCATGATCAAAAACAAGCTAGCCAGCTTATAAACCGCCTCTGAAACGCAGTACAGGAGAGAGGAAATGCTGCACAATTCCTTTTCATATCCACCACCACATCTACATAATGCGCACTGTGTTGCACGGCGTAAACTCATTTCTTCCCTATATTACTTCTCCGACGGAGGTTTCCTCATGAAAAAACAATACAATTACCATTAAATTGATGCCTGTCACGCCACGGCCTTATTCCCACATGATCAATCATCAAAGGGGAGTTATTGTGGAAGCGGCAAAGGATTCTGGTGCCTAATGGTGCACCACTTACAATATTCCCCTCGTCAACAGAAATAAAAGGCATTCCAAACAAATATTATAACAAAGTCGAGCTTCCCATTCATGAGCCGACTCATTTTTTTTTTTTTTTTTTTTCACCCCCGCTAGCCACAACAAGTTGAATGGAAATTGCACCAGCAGCGGAGTCGTCGGTCATTTTCCTTCGCGTGCAGGCATATAATATGGCTGATTTAAACGCCATAAAGCCTGTTTACCACTGCTATTCACAGATCATCTGCAGAGCATGAATTATTAATCGACCAGAGTGTCTCTTTCTCCCTTCTCCCTCTTCCTTTTCTCGCTGTTTAAGAACGCTATTCCATAATGTCACGCAGAGGTGTTAGTCATTACTCATCACTCAACTACCTGCTAGGGAGTGGAGGACTCCGGGCAGGGATGTACAGCGTGAACCCATGTTGCCAAATCGTTTGACTCTAATGAACATCTGCGAGGTCCGGTCAAATGAGATGAAAAGAGGGAGAGAGAAAAAAAAACATGCAGGCATAATGTTGAAATGTCTTAATTCCTCTTTCTTTTTCAGTCCCCTTCACAGGAACTTTCTTACACTCACAGTATCGCATCATCTCCCTCTCTCTCTCTTAGTTTGTCAGTCCCTGCATTTTTTTGTGTCTCCTGGGTGGAGCGTGGCTCTAAATGTGGCCTAGCATGGTTGTTTCTTAGCAATGGAGCCCTTATGTCTGCAATGTTAATGAGGAATTATCAGAAATTAATTAAGATTAAAAAGGTCCCAAGGTGAAGGACTTGCTTATTACAGTGCCATGTAAATCTTCTATAATCCGCGAGCACAAGAGCGAGCCAAACACTGTGGAAACAGTGAAAAATGCACTGCAAGACTGCATTGTTCGCTCCCATACGGCCCATCGCATGTACTGAACATGCAAACCCATTCAGCCCATGTGTAAAGTCGGCAGGACAGTATTCTTGCTCGCATAACATACTGTATAGCATCCATACACATATTGTGCAAATAAGCCCCGCAGTTGTTTCCCACGTTCAGCAGTGAGATGTGTAGTTGAGGAAAAAAATAAAAAAGAGAAAGGCAGCCATGGGACGATGGGACAAGTCCCTGTCTCTGGCTAATGAACAGGTGAGGAGAACAGTGCCGGCGCTGGATTACACGGTGTCACGCAGGGCCACAAATCCCGCATTAGCGATCCATCCTGTGCCGTGTGCTGATTTGTTGACTAATGGACGAATGCCAATGACACATTTTCCAGTTGCCTTCCCGCTATCATTTGCCGCTTCTGGCGTTGTTGATTTCGCCATGCCAGAAAAAAAAAAAAAAGAGGTCATAGCTTTTACACTTAGACTGATGACCTCCGCGTGCAGTGCTTTTTAAATACACAAACGCATGCTGGGCGTCATGTCAGGGGCTTTCCTTCTAAAGTGGGCTCGTCATTATTCAAAGGTGAAGGAACCCGCTGTGTTGCCACAATGGACGGCAGCTCAAGGTTAATCAGTGCATGAGAAAAAGTGGCCCTCCCATGCAATGAGGGCTGTGCTTGTTTCTTCCCGGCTGGTGGCGCATTATGTGGTGAACGCCAGCGGAGCGACGTGACAGTTTACATCAAACATCTCTGTCTCACCCATCATGCATCTCTGGGGTATGGGCCAAGTCCTTGTTGAGATCTGGATGCCCGACATGGAGTCGACAGCAGCTCGGGCTCCAATTGCACAACAGAGTCATCTCTCGCAGACGCATGCACACACTGACACAGCAGTATTCTCCGTAATAAATAAGAAATGAAAGCATGAACTGCTGGCTGGCCGGCCTCTAAAAAGTTCAACATCAAAGTCATCTGCTTCTGGCTTTTTTACAGATTCGCTACTTGCTTTCTTCCTTCTCGTTTCTGGTTTTGTTTCTTGGGAGGAAGACGTTTTATTGATGCTGACAACATGCTGCAGTGTAGGAGGAGTGTCCCAGCAGGTACATGAAGGAAGTTTAATATCTAAAATCTGTCCAGCGGTGTGCACCTATGAAGGCCCCCGATGTGATGGATGTACAATCAAGGGACAAAGTTTCTAACACTGTCCCAAAACCGTCATGTTTCACTACCATTAAACTAATACAAAGGTTGTATAGTGTGCGTTACTGGTAGCAATTACCATAACACAAATGTCAAAATAGCCCTCATTCCATGGGGTTACTGTTTTTGTCGACCAAATATTTGACCTTCTTGATGCTCGTTTTTGTGAGACTGGATGTCCCACATAACAAAGCAATGATATCAAAGTGCAACAAACAGGAAGTTGCGCAACTTCATCGCACTGCAGCATGGCACAGATGCCAAATAGTGCAGATTTTCCACATACTAACTCGTCGCCCGACACCCCAAAGCCAATAAGGCTTCCATTATGAAGGGGAAGCATTCTGTGGTAGTGGATAATATGAGAGTGAGGCATGTTAAGCCTGTTTCTAAAATGGCTGAAAGAATTTTTTTTTTTTTTCCTCCCTCGGTCCTGTTTTAGGAAGCAATCTAGCGTTTGGAAATTTGCATTTCTTTGCAGGAGAGACTCATTAATTCGGAATGATTGTGGAAACTGTGCCATTTGTTCCACTCTTGTGACTTTTAATGCACCAGAGAAACAGGGTTGTTGCACAGGGGAATGATAATCTGAAACCAAACTGTAATTCTCTGGATCTTACAACAGAATCAAGTCGCAGCACACTGGCGGATGTGCACGTGTGCACGCATACCTGATTGGAATGACATTGACATTTACAGTGCCAAATGGCCATTTATTATGTATCTCACAAAATGCATTTGGTTTAATTAATTATGGAAATAATGTATGTGTTTTTTTATCAATCACGATTTCAAGGAATTGATCTTTTAATAGAGAGAAAAATAATTGGATGAAACCTAATCAACCAATACTAATGATGACATAACATGTGATTTGCGTTTAAATGGCATCAACTGTGCTCCAATTTGCAGGACACGCTGTTGGTTGAGTCAGTCGAAAGGAAATCAATATAATGGACGTGGTTCGAGGAATGCAGAGAGATGGACTTTACTACACAGGTCAAACATACACATGTATATTTTGTTCATTCCTGAAATTGAAATCCAATTCCATAACTGTAGTATAACAGCAATTTCCTCTTCGTTTGTGGGAAAGCATCTGTGAAAAGTGCAGCAGCATACCACCCTGTGCAGTGCACTCATTATTCCCATTATATGCAGCACAGTCACAAAGTAGTAGGCCGATGACACATTTTTCAATGTATTGGCTCTGTACTCTGACTCGAAGCTTTAATATGAGGGTGTTTACATCCCTATGGAGACAAGCTGTGAAATTTCAGTCCACTTTATATATGGTACAGTTTGCCAATTTTAGGGGAGAGAAAGTAATTGCTGAAGTTAACCTAAACTTAAGTAAAGTTCTAATGTTTTAATAGGTGTCAAATCCTGAAGTCTGGGTTCCACAGACATCAGCAGACACCTGGTATCTTCCAAGGTGATGCTCTGTCAGGGCTGTACCGGAGCCAGCTTCTCTTCCTAACTTGTCTGTGGCTTGTTTTTGACTTTCAGCCTGGTCCTCCTCAGCAGTGAAACACATCATCAGTTGGATTATGGTCCGATGACTGGAGGGCCACATATGCTCATTGGGTGTCTAAATTTCACACACATGATAGGGTCTGTGTGCGAAGCCCTCAAAGTCATACAATTTGGACCTTTGCAGAAAAAATCTTCATGGTTTCTTTCCTTCCGTCGTAATGTTAAGGATCACTGTCTTGCTCCACTGCTCTGAAACTAGGGGATTAATCCTACATCTCAAAGTCAGCACTTGAACCTCAAATTCATTGTATCATGTCACACAATCAAATACAATATGCTGGAGTTCACAACCAAA